>JAMKCH010002830.1:0-34757 GCA_023653785.1 Ophioderma brevispina
CACATTGTTAGACGTTTGTTTCTCTACTCACATCCTATTAACAATCAATGTATGGTAAACCAACCACCACCTTCTTCTAATGACATCCTGTATAAAACAAAATGGTTTATTACAACTCATGGCTACGGAATGGCATCTTTTACATTCTCTACAAGAGACTAGTGGGGGTTTACTAACCTGTTATTTACAGTCACAAATCTCTGTATCCTAGAGGAATAAAAAAAAATTGAGGTAAATAGAAAAAAACTGCATTCTCGCCACTTTACTTTTTTCCACCTTGAATTGGCAAGCTTATGGAGGGAAACAAAACAACCGATTTTAATTATGTTTTGGCCTAATCAGTATAAAAAGATATGTTTAGCATCCGTGTTGAGAAATGTGACTGCTGTTCCTTTGCTGCCCAGGCGACCTGTTCTTCCAATCTTGTGGAAAAAATATAATCATTAGTAAATTCAGGGTGTATCGCAATTGAATGCAACGAAAGAGCAATTGGGGTGGGGGGGCAGTTTGAGGAGGGTCATAGTATTTAATTATTGCATGACACATCTTTTACATGGTAAATTGTGATTATTAACTTTAATCTTGCTTTTTTTGTGTTAAGCTTAATTTCTTCTAACAAACTGCATGCACGTCTATTGCAGTGTCTAATTACTTGGTCCTGAGCGATTAGCCCCATTGTAACAAATGATTTTCGGTTTACTTGCTCCGTGTCACCCAGTGGTTTTCACTCTTTATTCATCCTATTAAAGGTGTATGTAAAGACAAAATAAGTGTGTTTCTCAAATGATAGTCTAAGGCCAATGGAAGATACAGAAAATATAACATACGCCAAAACAGATGGGCATAATAAGAGGCTAAAAACATCCGGTAATTTGTAGGCTTGTGGTTTTTGTCGTCACAAATGTGTTTACTTTAATTACATAATATCAGAGGACTTGTACTCATAGATATTAAACCCACAAAGGTCACAGACCAGTCAAAAAAAGGTTAATGCCATGGGAAGCCAACTTTGGTCATGTTTTGTGGTCATTTTCTTGTGTTAAAACGCAATTTCCCATTGTCTGCTGATAAAGTCACCCCGATTGAGTGATTTTATTGTTCTGTTACCCATAAAGGTTGCTGATTTTGGGCTTAATAATTCAGGTGAGGGCTAATGTATATAAAAGCCTTACAGCCATGTAAAATATCATTTGAATATCTTGAGGGGTGCACTATTTTTGTCAAATGTGTTCTCAATGCCAACTTCCTTTATTGTGTTGCGTAAAATAAACAAACAAGATTGTCTTACACACATACATTGACTAAGCGTGCACATGCCATTTCACTTGGTAAATTCATTGTAGTGTGATAGTAATTTACCAACCTGATTGGTATACTCTTCAAAACTGAACTTGGCATGTCAAAGTTGATCACCATGGTAACACCTGGGAGGTCAATACCCCTACACATACACACCAGTACACACTATGACAGGATGATTTCCAGACAGGAATCCTTGTAGGATGTCTATACGCTCACTTTGTGGCTTGTCTCCATGTATGGCTACTGCTGAAATCTCACAAACCGCCGAATCAAAATACAAATTGCAATCAATATATGCCGTTTTCGACCCTAACTGGTGTGGAAGAAAACACTTTTAGAAGCGCTAATTCTATGACATATTTTTCAATTTGATTGTTCTTCTTCTTCCAAATATAGCTGTCTATTTCTAAACTCATTGAATAACGTGATAAGCATATTTTTGACTTTTGCAACTTAGCAATTACCACACATTAAATAAAGTACTACTTTCTTGAATTAAATTTTATCTATCAATTGTGTGATATACAACCATTTAAATATAGCTCTTACAAGAGTTTGAACACAAATACAAAATTACGCCAAGAATTGCAACATCCCCCTGCAAAATGGCAGTTTGGAACATGACCTCATACGACCTTTGACCTTGGTCCATTACTTGTAACAAAAATCCACATATGAGGAACCCCTATTGCACCTTAACCCTAAGTCTGGTTTAATAGACTTAAACTTTTCGAAGGAGACACAAAAAACGAAAACCTAACCAAAACTGGCACACACACACACTACATACAGGACCACGCGCACCCTCACAATATCCCAAAGATTTTTATCAAGCCAGGGGGTAATAACAAAAAATGGTTAAATTCTGATGTTTGGAAAGTGTGTCATAAGATTCACCCTTATTGTCAGAAAAAACTTTTCAATATAAATATCTAACTTCCACTTATCAAGGGGGGTGTGTGTGTGGGGGGGGTGAGCGTACTCAACACAAATGCTCATATGGGGATGTGCTTGTCAAGAATAATTTCAGCCTTCTGGTATAGAATGACCCTTTCCATATGTTAGTTTGGTATATAGTGAGTCAGGTTTACACAATGTTCAAAAATGCCTTTGCCAAGGATGTTCTTGAATCTAATAGTGGTTTGCCGTTTGCAATCCACCTTTCAATTTCTGGACAAGTTGACATTTATGTGACCTTTGATCCTTGGTATGTGACCTTAACCCTACCTTGACATGCAAGTCTCGATGGTGCCCTATTTACTTTTGTGGCCATTGGAGTAAAGGTGTCATCTTGTCTGTCTGTCGTCCATCTGTCTGTCTGTCTGTCCTCACTTCATCCATCCCATACACACAACACATACGGACACAACCGAATTGGATTAGTATGTGCCTCCTCATTCTTGCAGGGCGACACACAATTTAGTAACAAGCCAAATTTTTTGTTGAACACAAAAAAAATTATGAAACTAAAATTGCAATTTGTATGAAATTTTGGCCGCAAAATCTACATCTACCTTCAGACGCTTGATGCACATCCCTACCAGACCAAACTTGAGATCCCTCTGGTCACATACTTAGTTTGAAATCCTGAATTCCAAACAAAGAAGGAATGCCCTTGTGATTGAGAGTGTCACCAAGAAAATAAACTGCTTTTTCTTCTTGTCTTCAAGTGTCATGAGAAATACTCTGATGATGCAAAGTGACTTTCCTACAATCATCAAAAGCATGTTGCACTCCGATCCTCTATACATTGCTATTTTAAAGGAAAATAGCTTTATTGTTTTCCCTTTGACACTCCAATCCTTTTCACCTGCTTCGCAAGGAGTCATCTCCAACTTTGGAATTCCACAACACCAACAATTGCGGCCTAGGAAGCAATTTTGAACAAAACCAACCAATCGATTAACACAAATAATTGTAACAATAACAATAATGAAAAAATCTTCAAACAATACAGATTTGCCTTTTTTTCCAATAGCTGACTATACGGAACAAATCATTGCTGTGTTCAATTACATTTGTTAGCCAATAATCAAATATCATAATCACTGACTTGCCCACTTACACTGTGCTTAATATGCCATAGAATAAAGGGGAATAGTCGCATGTCACTAAATATATTGATATTGAGTTATAGGCAAAGAGTGTACCATGTTCAGTTTGCCATTATTTTTATTGTAAAAGGTCCCAACAGTTTGGATGAGAAAGAGGTCTCAATTTAAATAGTGGCAATGTGTCCATTTAATTCGCCTTGATTGTCTTGTCCATATACAGACTCACAATTAAATTACAATGGCGTGTAAGATGTATCCCCCTCCTCACAACTGTAGGTTTTGTCAAGCTATGTACGGTATGTGATCTTCTCATGTTCATATCAAGTTTCCAAAGCAAATTCCTATAACTGCATTAAAACTAAAATGTTTAGAGTGAATAAATCACTATTTAAGTAAATTCCCTTCTGGAAATTAGGGTAAAATCTCCTGGGAAATCATCAAGGACTGTCAACATTGTGTATTTATGTTTCTGTTTGTGGGAGTTCATACATTATTGGCAGAGTGTCGACCAATGTTAGCCTTTTGCACATGCTTTCCACACACATGTATGTTTATGCATCCGGTGCACAAACTGTTTGGAATGGCTAGCTTTGGTTTCAACATCTGTCGATGTGTTTTCTCACCATTAGTCCTTGCAAAATGCCGGTTCAACACAACCAACTCTGAATACCTTCAACTTACAATGTGATAAGATGGTCAAAGGTGCATTGCATGGATTCTAGCAATAGTCGATTTTTGTTTTGTTCACTACCTACCTTGAGAAAGATTATTTTCAAATTTGAGTTTGATTCTGATGATGTGTTTTGATGCTACATGGTACCCCATAGGCCAATGCATTGTAATTTCTGTCCATTTTGGGTAAGTCAAGGGAACGAGGCTTGATCATGAAATTCCCCTTTAAGTTTCACTCTTCTGCTGCAGCATGGTTACTTCTACAATTATATTTACCTTTATGTTTATGATCTTGAATGAATAGCAAAAAGTTTCTTCTTTTTGGATGGTTCGTTCTTACCCCCACACATCACAATCTGCTTGACCGAGGTACATGGTGTGCTAGCGGGTAAGGTATTAGAACAAACATGTTAACATAAATAACAACAGGAAACTTATATTTTTGAAAGGCACCTTTTCCCACATGGATACAAAGCGCCTTTATGAGTAATACGACTGAAGGGGTGAGTTTTGAGCATTGACTTAAAACTTTATCAACAGTTTTGGCACTATGATTGGTAATGGGGAAATCTAGTTCCATCTTTTGAGCACCACTGAAAGGCCCTATCGCCAGCACATGTATGTGTCCTAGGAACGACGAGAGTAAGACCATGTGCTAGAATGACGAGGACGTGATCTACGACCACCCCACTCATTAATTTCCTGGGACAAAACCCACTCTGTGCCCTTAAAACATACAGAAGAGTCTTGATTTATACGATCATATATACTGAAGCCATGAGGTTCCTCAGCAGAGAAGTTGTGTGAACAATCTAGGATATTGTGAATAAAAGACGGGCACATTTGTTTTTGAAGCCTTTGAAATATGTTTGAATTTTCTTCTGATTACTTCCATTGAGCAACAGATTAAGATATTAAGCAAGACCAAGTATAATCTAATAACATTAGCAACATGTATCAAAGTCTAGGAATCCACATATTCTAGAAATGTTTCTAATTTGGCTAGTTTAATAGATTTTAGCAAGCGTGACACATGATAAAACTTGACAATTTTGGTGTCAAAAAAAACACCCAAATTGTGAACATTATCAGGATGGTCAGATAGTAATACCATCCAGCTGAATCGTACAATCATGAATAGTTTCATATGGTTGACTGAGACTCTAAAAAATGTTTATCACATGTAATTTTTTCAGTTTGCTCTGTTACAATCATCCCCTGGTTAATAATCACATCGAGATAGTTTGAACAGTGCACACACTGTGTCTCCTGGAATTATGGGGCTCGAGAGCCCGGATACACCTGGATGTCATCAGCATAAATGTAGTATTTCATCCCGTGTAACAGAGGATACAACCAATAGTTGTGTGTGTAAACACAAAACCCAAGGGCCCAATTGGACGACTCTTGCGGGTTAAAACCATGTTCAAGCGGACATTGTCAGAGTATTTACTGCAGACAGAAATACGGCAGGATCTATCCTTAAGGTAGTATGCCAAATAGTCATTATAAAGATCCTCGACGGGACCAAATGCTGAAACCCTTTCCTTTATATCCTTTATGGCTCTATTCCATCTGCGTAGGGTAGTGGAACCCTTGTTGGGAATAACACAGCAGAAAGTCTTTAGTTTGTCCACTGAATCCAGATCTATTCCCAGTCGTGGTGACTTCTACAAAGTTATGTGGATTTTATTTATTGCAATTAGCATAAAATGCCCACTGAAAAGAATTACTTTGGCCAATTCCATCAAAATTGATTTCACTCAAATGTTTTCAGTGACACACAGAAGAAAAACTATAGGATTAAAGACCGTAGTACTATTATCTCTTTGTCTATTACTTTTAATTCCCCCAGAAATATCAGTATTGTATGTCTGAAATCAAGAGTATGCGTACACCTTTACTTCATCAATCCACTTTGTTATATTTCTCTATATATTAGAAGCAAAGTTTGAAATAATCATCCATCAATCAACCAATCAATCAGTTTAGATTGTCTAACTTCAAGAACATACAACCATTTGTGATTAATCAAGCATTTGGATGTTTTATAAAAAGTACCAATACACCAATTCCATTTTCCCACTTTCTTTAACATGAGCCAAATACTTACAGTGCAATGAAACATAGACTGATCCTAGGAGGATGAGGCTAACTGTTCCCTTGCCTTAGGGATAGTGGCTGAAAATAAACATGTCTGATTTGGCTTGGCAGATGTACAACAAGTCCTTACCTGGTACAAACAAAAAGGGACAGAGATCATTTGACACACAGACATGTGCAATATTATATACCAAGTAGAGATGAATTCTAACCCCAAGTAGACTGTGAGATAATTTCTATATATGCAGTCCGATCCTTTCCTCAGTGTGGAATATGTGAAGAGGCGGTTACTCTTGTCACCAACAGTGTGACTACAGGGTGAAATTATCCCCTTTTCTACCCAGGGTCTTTTGAAGTACGCAGCTAGTAATGCCCTCTGGAGTCAAATTTAGTTTACTGGCAGGTGATTATTGAGATACAGGAGGTACCCAACTTCTGCGAACCCATCAGGCAATATCGGTCACCTGAATGTCCATGGGGTGTTTGAGTCCATCACACAATTGCACCCGTTTTGGGAAATTTCACCTCAATAAGGTCATGTAATCCCCAAAAATCCTATTCTTACAACATAAAAAAACCTGACTTTTATGCTTAATTTATCCACAAAATGCGGTACTGGAGAATTTTTAGCAATATTATGAAATGTCTTGTGGGTCCTAAACTTCTTGAACACCTTTTTATCCATAAGTATGAGTAGTGTTTAGTTAGAGTACAGTACGCACAATGCAATGCATATATGGGATTGATTTCAGAACAAACCTCTGCTGAACGTCAACTCTGAAGTTCACCAGAGGCAGACAATGAACCAAGTGTGCACTGGTTAAGTGGGACTAGGTGCAGTGAATTAAGAGTACTCACACCGTGGCACTATGTAGAAGTTACTTCCAAGTTCCTACAACAATGACAACCTCAGAATTGGGCCACGGGCGATATCTTACATGGCATTTACACTTGGTGATGTCACACTGTTAGCAACAATTCCTTGGACATTTTTCAGGAATATGCATTCCGACCAAAGTACCGAAAATCAGAAGGGGAACGGTAGCCTCTTACATATAAAAAATGTCAAAGGGGAAATCGGATGGGGATGGTGCTCATATTAAAAGTTATGATTTATTGATGAATACTGCTTTCCAAGAAGACTTTAAATATGCTAATGAAATCACATCAACAGTAAGTATGCATGAATTTCCTATTTATTGACTGCTGATTTTCGAGGTCAGAAGTGAATAAACGGCATTGAAATATGTAGTGGTATAATATTTCACAGCACAGGCGGTTCTCGAACCACCACGTGTATGGTCCCCCGACCCGTCGCGATAGTAAATAAGTAATGGAGAGGGAAATATAATTTAAGATCATAGGGAGAATTGTGATGGAACTAAGTGGTCTCAAACCACCCCGAGGCTGCTGCCATAGCATTTGCAATTTGACGGTATCAAAATTGACTACATGATATACAACTATTTGTAGTTATTGACCTTAGATGACCCACTTGACCTTGAAAGACCTTCGCAATTTTCGGTTTAGAATGTCGACCACATCCACGTTTCATGACCTCCAAATGTTGAGTTAGTGACCTTGAATAAACCCATGACCTTGAAATTGAAATGACCTTCAAAATTTTCGGCCATGAAATGCGTACTACACCATCAGTTTCCTGACCATACTACCATGGGTATGGATTTGCCTTGGATAACCCCCACATGACCTTGAGTGACCATAAACATTTTGGCATGAATGTTGACCACAACCACCACGTTTCATCATACGACACATACGTAGTGATTGACCTTGGAGACCCGCATGACCTGAAATGACCTTTCAAAATTTTGGCACTGACCATGCTGACCACACCCCCGACGTTCATCATCATACCACCTAATTAGTTGTTTTTTGACCTAATTAAACCCGACATGACCTGAATTGACCTGGCAAATTTTCAGCATGAATGTTGACCACACCCACCAAGCTTCATCATCCTACCACAAAATGACAAGGACTATAGCAATTTAATTCCATTGGACCTTGAATGCCACGAATGACCTTGAAATGACTTCAAATTTTGGCACTGACTGTTGACCACAAACCACCAAGTGTCATCATCTACACATTTGACAAGGGTTATAGCAATATATCCCATTTGACATTGAATGACCCCGCCTTACTTGAAATGACCTTCAAATTTTTGGCACTGAACGTGACCACACCCACCAAGTTTTCATCATCCTGCCACAATTGCCAAGGCTTATGGCACATTAATCCAATTTGACCGCATTTGCCCTTTGACCATGCGACATGCCCCCACCTGCGAACTCATCCACCGTCTAATTGGGTGAATTATGGTTGCGAGAGGGCACCATACTTGCTTAATACAAACTATATGTTGTTTTTTACAAGGCTTATTTAACAATATATCTATTTTTGACCAAAATTTGACCCTTATTTTTGACCATAGTTGACCTTTGACCAAGTCACATGCCCCACCTCAGAACTCATCCACCAATCTACGTGGGTGAATCTATGGTGAGAGATGGACACCCATTACTTGCTTAGATCAAAAATATCATGTTTACAAGGCTTAAAACAATAATTCCTATTTTTGACCAAATTTTGACCCTATTTTTGACATATTTGACCTCTTGACATATGTCACATGACCCCCACTTTACATCCCAGCAAACGCCACCTGAGGCCTCTATGTGGCTAGATGGACACCC
Organism: Ophioderma brevispina; assembly: GCA_023653785.1. Classification (NCBI taxonomy): domain Eukaryota; kingdom Metazoa; phylum Echinodermata; class Ophiuroidea; order Amphilepidida; family Ophiodermatidae; genus Ophioderma; species Ophioderma brevispina. The sequence goes on from JAMKCH010002830.1 coordinate 8,852, forward strand.
AAATTGCTAGATCCCGAGATATTGCGTGGGACACCACCCACACATGCACACACGCACACACACACGGCGCAGGGCATTTATATAGTCCACCTTTGCCAAAAACTAAGTTTGCGGGGGACCAATTAATGATACAGAAATGCAGAAGAATATCAATGGACAAAAACAAGCAAAGTCCGCATGTCAAAATGGCAGCAACGGTTAGAATTTTTTTAATGTAACATAGTCATCAGCAGATGAAAATATCGCCCTCTTGAAGTAGGATGCATGCGTGCTGCAAAAACGGGTGTTTTTGCGGGTCATCAAGGCAGATTAACATTGCATTCTGGGGAAGAAAACAGGAAGTCATCAAGACTGAAAAATTGCTGAAGATGAAGATGGCTCCTAAGATTATTTGAGAGCACTTACAGAAAACAAATTCTACAGTCATACCTTGTTGTTGGAATCCCATATGAAGATGGTGTCAAACTCATCAATTTAAACACCATGACAGCCCCAAATGAAACACCAATGAGACAACCACATATGACAACTGTCAAGATAGACCCATAATACGAGTCCGATAGATTAGCCAAATTATACAAGCAAATCACTAGTAGGTACATGTATTGTCATGTAGATAAAAATACAACTTAACTTGACATTCAGAGCTACAGAAATGCCTTTGTTAGCGCAAGTTAATTTGTGTTGGGAGGGCTAAATATGTACAAATTTAGCTCTTGATCTCAATATACAAAATATTGTTGGGTAATGATCTGCCTGAAATAATATTTTCTTTCTTCCTCAAGAACTGAAGTGCAGCTTTCCTTTTCACAAGTAGCAAGTCGTGTTCCAACATAAGATGACAAAACAAAGCAAGACCATTTTTCTGGTAATTTCCAATAACCTTCCTGTGTTGCATAATGAGCAAAAAGAAGACACATTGACAAAGTTTTAACATTAGCACTATATGTATAAGCAAATGAGGCCATATCAATGCAGGCGTACACTTGAAACAAAAAATGATATATAAAAAAAACAAATCCCAAATTAAAAAAAAAACTAATATTCTTTGTGCGACAAGGCCATGCACAATTGGATCATGGTGAAGAGGATGCTTGAAAGATATGGCATTAATTCATGTACTTCTTGGATGGAGATGTATATTTTTGTCAAGTTATATACCCCATAATAATAATTATGATGCCTGTACCATGAAGTATTCTGGAGCAGAGATAGATTAGATTTTTTTGAAGGAGGACTTTAAAAGACACATATATGTTTCACAGTCCCTAAGCCCTGTGAAGTGTTATTGTCCCCCTAAGAGAAAAGTACATACATAGGTATCTCACAGCTGCTAACAGTATCAGCTGTTGCCAAACCAAGATTTCTTGCCCAATGTGATAACTTTTAAAGTCAAAGTGCTCCCAAGTGATACTTAGCGATGTGCGAGAGTAGCATTAATTTTTTGTCTCCAATAGAAAGCAAGGGTTAAGATAAAAATGGGCTTATTTTTGCCCTCTGGTCGGCACCAACCAAAAATTCTGTTGGCTGCACACTGCAGTGACTGTAGAGGCACAGAGTAGGTACAGGCTTATTGTTTTGTAAAAGGGTGTTGTAAGGAGTATCCTTAAAGAAGGACACAAATACATAACAACATACACTTATCTGGAGTTAGACAGAAAATTTTGTAGGGTATTGTATAAGTCTTAAGTTTAATTAATTAAATCCAAGGGACTAATACGGTCAATTTTACAAGAGTGCGACATGGTACTTGCACAAAATATCTAGTATTCTTACCTTGGAATCCGTGACGAGCCTATGGAATTGAGGTGGTAGTGGCATTACCTCCTACCAGCAGTGCTGTTTTTCATGATGGGCCAATCCTGTCATAGGAAACAAGATAAAATAATTATAACAGGTCTTGATTTTTGATATCTATAATCCTTACCCTAGCACCATGCTCCTAAGGGATTTATAAGCAATTCGTCGTTGTTGATTGCCTGATTAAATGCCCTGGAAATAGTGAAAACAAATTGGTTATTGTTGAAAACACTAGAGCATTATTTTTTCGAGTGGTTTTCTTTGTGTTCGCGTAAAATTATATTAGCGAATGCACGCTTACCTCGAATTGAAATAGGCATGCGTGCATTATTACCCGATTTGAATATGCATGCGTTGCATTATCAGGGGATGCATCATCAGGCGTGCATTATTAAAACAATAGATTAATAATGCCAGCGGGGGGTCAGAACGCATGCTTTTACTTCCCCCTCAAGTGAAAGCGCTTGAACTGTTCACTTGCCATGGTAATTGCAATAATACCAAGGCCAGAACGTTCCTTACCACACCTCCCAGGTTATGTGGCTATACAAACGGGGAGAGAATCAGATTGACACTCATTACAGAGTATATACCTTAAAATAGAAATCTTATTTCTATGGGTTCAAAAACAAGCAACTCTCAACGGCAATAGGTCCTACAATTATCTATTGTAAATCTGCGGTGTAATAAACCCCGATTGACCTATAAAAATAGATGCGATACATCAAGAACTTAAGAATACTTATCGGCACGTAAATCAACTGAGTTATTCATCCAAATCGATTGCCGGAAGTAAGTATTTGACTAATTGCGTAATCGCTACGCTCCATTGTAATCATGGCATTATGTCAAAAGCTTAACCTATAGTGAGCTGAGGGTAACTCATTGAAAGTTTAAATCAAACCTACATGTATAACTTTTCACACTTTCTCTCCAAATGCTTGCTCTTTATGCAAGTCAACCCTGTGTTGTGGAAGTTCGTAGAACTACAATATTTCTAGTTATAATTTTTTTAAAGTAGTAATCCAAAATATGTCAGAAGGAGTATTAATATTTTTTGTATTTATGTTTTGATGGTGCATTTATAAAATAATGTTAGGTGGTTTAGGAAGTAAAGGCATTAGTGGAGTGCAATTAGGGGATATAATTGCATGCTTGGAGGCATTAATAAGTAATATATGGAATAAACGGGGCCACTGTGCGCACTCGCGCTAAAGAGCTCGTGCTCAGTGGCCCCGTAATGCGCATAATGTTAATTTATTAATGCCTCCAAGATGCAATTATCTCCCCGAATTGCACTCCACTATGCCTTATCACTATACACTAAGTGCCGTCTCTTCGCCCGGTATGCATTACACATGGGGGAAGTGCGTGCAGGCACCCAATTGCGTGATGCCCTGCCGGAGGGACATTTACCCTCATGGGCCCAAAGCGTATTGCTTGCCTGGGAAACAAATCTACTAACCCTCAGGGATCTAAGTGCTGATGCTTGCCTGTGAGACATTACCCCCCCCCCCCCCCCCACCCGAAGAGGAACCCAAAGTCGGATGCTTGGATCTGTGGGACAGTAACATTTTTTCAAGGAGATCGTCTTAGAGGGGAAATTATCCATGCTGCTTATAAATGCACGAAATGCCTATGAAGTGCCTTGGGCATTTTAAGGGGGAAAACAGCTATTAGTTTCAACTGGACATTTACCCCACAGCGGCTGGGAGGGAGGGGCAACAAAGGGGAAGAAAAACATGTTTTTCCTGCCTACCTTTCTAAGTTGTTTTCCTGGTCTTCCTATCTGCATAGCTTATTCTCTGGTAGGTGCTAATATCAGCTAGAGGTTCTCTATTTTCTGCTCTCTTTGATGATTGACAAACAATTGTTGTACATGTCAATATTGTGGGAATTAGGAAGGAGGCAGCTGCAACAGTAATACCGCAATTGGTTTATTAGGACAAAAGATAACAAAAACCATGTTGCATTTTTAAAAAATTGCTTCAGTTTTCTTCACCTTCCGTCATTACTGATTCCTTTCAGTCGCTTAAATGGTTTCTCTAGAAAACAAGTAACTAGAAGCTGAACATGTGTGTAACCGCATTGTCCCAGTCGGGGGTGGTGTAATCATCAGCATAGTCCCCATTTTACTTTGCCCTTCCCCTTTTCTTTTCCCTTCCTTTCTACCCTCCTTTCCCCTTCTCCCTTTTTGCCGCTCACCATTTATAGTCTGGAGAGGTTTTTCGCCCGGACCCCTCCCACCGTTACGCCACTGTCTTTGATCATTTCCCCACATATAAATGACTGATGTTGCAATTTCTAAAATTCCTTTTCATCTACAATTTTCTTTTTTTGAATGCATTGTACCAGACAAATCGTTATCAATTGTGAAATATTCTATTTTAAATCTCGTTACCTCCTTTAACCTCAAACCTTTGCTGCATATTAGGATATTTCAGTGGCATACCAGTGGGTAGGAGAAGCACCCCCTGCTCAGAACCCTTGCCCCCCCCTGCCAACCAGCCCCCAAAATGAAATGAACCTTTTTGTATCAAAGTCATAAAGAGGACCAAAATTCGCTCCCTCAGAAAATGCCATCGTCACCCCTTCTACACCCCCCATTACAAGGTTCTGTTTATACCTGAAAAAGGATATTTATTCTTGGGGGGCAACTTCTATTCTGTGATTCGTAAACCGCTGTGAAAAGTAGAAAAAAGAAAAAAAACAAAAACACAATTTCGTTGGCTGATGCTTGGGTTCAATTCGACAATTGAACCCAGGAAGTACGCGCTGCGTACTGACATTATTTGGAGGTTGACGAGCTTTGCATTATGCCCGCATTTTGCTACGTTCGAGCGCGCCTGCAATGTTGCGTCTCATGCGCATGTCCTTTGTGATCAATGGGTTGTTTGATTTTTTGTCACTGGGTGTTGGTGTCACTGGTGGTATCACAAAATCGGTAAAAAGATGAAATTAAATTGTAAAGCTGTGTAAGTCATGAGAATAAAGGTATGATTTTGGACCGTACCCTCTTTACGACGAATTGGAAACCGGCGACAAACCATTAGTTTTTGCATGGAAGAATCGGCCTCCGCCTCGTTCGCGAGTTTCAGTGTATCCAGATTTCACTTAAAATAATGGCATCGGCTTGGTTTCAATTCGTCGTAAAGAGGGTCTATACCCTTGCATGTTTCACTTACTTTTCCCTGAGCTTGTCTGTGCACACACCATGGTATCTCTATGGCACAGCGCTGTTGGTATCAACTTGCTCTGTACTGGGTGGGGTTGAGGTAGCCGGCCTGTCTCTAGGTTCTTTGGCTGGTTAAAATGAGAGGTCCAGACTTTAGGGTAAATATTGAATAATGCATACATTGCTGATATCAGGGAGAAGCATGAGTCTGCTCCACACTAGACACAGGGTACTGGCACTGTGGGTGTCCATTCCTGACTCAAAATATGTGCTTATGTTGCACTGATGGACGCAAGTCACTCCCCTACCATGCACAACCAGTGTTTCCAACACCAACTGGGGATTACTTTTGAACGTCAAAAGTGCTCTCAAAGTAATATTTTCGGTGGGTGCTGCGGATAGTGGCATTTTTGTTTCACCTGAGAACCAAGTTTAAGGAAAAATTGGCTTTACTTTTTTGCTCTCCAGTGCTGCGCCTAAACTGAATTTGTTTGGCACCACTGCGCAAATGAAAAAAAAAAAAAAAAAAAAAAAGGGGAAAAAAAAATAGGTTAGTACCTTTGAGTCGATTGTCCATGCAATAATCTAATGTTTATGAAATTTGTTTTGCATCCCTGGATTTTTTGTGCTAAAAAGCCTAATTTTTCTATTACTTTTTGTCGTAAAAAACGAGATGAAAAATTACAATAGTTTCACTATTTGCAATAATTAAGACTTAGAAGGGAAGAATTGACAGATATTGTTCCCCGTGCGGTTGGAAGATTAGTGAGCATAGGATTGTTCACATACCTGCTGGTAAAACAATTCAAAGTCTATTCAACTTGAAACACATGTTGAAGTTTCCCAATTTTGAATTGATACGAAAAAATGTTATATTTGTTGCTGAACAAACGCTTGACATTTTACTATCTTTTTTAGATATTTGGCACTTATTTAGTAATCTTCATGTCTTCACAGCTGCTCTTTATTATTTTGACTAATTTATCAAATTTTCCATTATTTTGGCATTTGTGAACTGAGTGTATGACCCCTTCACCAACCAACTGACTGTTGTATCTCACATTAACTTAAAATAATACTTACTTGTTTGTGGTAGGTTGAGGTGTAAGAATTCTACTATTGGCCTTGGTATATCCATTCCTTCCACAAATATCTCAACCTGCCAGGAAGACAATAAAATTAGAGAATTAGAATTAATTATCAAAAGAAAACATGAGAGTGCATTAGGCTAATTAGTGTATATGCCATTGCATCCTTTTTTTTAAATGTCAATTTTTGCAGGATTTAGAATGAATATAATTTAACTCTTTTACATTAATGCATATCTTTGCACCTATTTACATTTGCTTTACCAATGTTGATTTTCATGAGTAATAAGATAACAAGAAATGTCTTTAAAAAAGACAATGCCTCAGGATTCATCTGAAACGTTATCGATTACAATTATTTACCTATGGTCAATGTCGCTATCTCTGTGCAGTGATGTCAGCTATTTGGTGCAGATATTTTGAGCAGAGATTTTGTGAGTGTATAGAAATGCCGTCTTTGATCGCACACAACTTATACGCTGTCATATGGAGTCAACGCTTGTGCTTATGGCGGTCCGGAAAGTGTGTAGTCTGTGTCACAAACTGCAAAAGATATTATCTAAATTAGTACTGCCCGAGAGATTAACGTTATCAGTCCGTCATAGCGAATGTATGCATATGAAACTAAATCTCAAATATCTCCGGAAAACGAAGGGGTTCTATGGAGATTTTTGCATCAGAGGGTCCGTTACTATGTTTTGTTTTGAATATGTATCGTAATTGGGTCTGAACATATAGAACCTAGCGAGAAAATTGAATGTTTTTGTCGGGTACTTCGCTCACAAAGACGGAAAAGTGAACACGCAATCGCTACGACGCTTCGGGCCGCATCCCTTTTTCCCACAATGCCTCTCGGTATTATTATTATTCCAGTCTTGAGAATTTTCAAACGCTGGTTTCAATTTACGCTAACTTTTTTTTTCAATTTTAGAAACAGGATATACGTACTTACCGGACCGCCGTAGCTTGTGCTTAAACACTGCTATCATTATAAACTGGGCTGACATTACTGCATGGGGATAGTGATATGGACCATAGTTTTGAGGGTTCTTTTAAACCCTGAAGCAATGACAATCGGCAGGTTGTTTGTTCATCACTTAAGGTTATGAGGTTGCTTTTACTTGGAAGCAATTGTTCATGTGGGTTAGGGTATTTTTAAGATCACTATAGACCATATTCACTAACTTGTTATGTTGGGCACAGATACAAAGCTTTTTGTTTCTGTGAGTATGTATTGAAGATAAGGAAACTGACAAACTCGCGAATCTAATATCTGAACGAAGCACTTTTTGTTGTGAAATCGCAGACTTTGTGATTAGTTAATTCTAGTAATCATAAATAATAACATAATAAGACGTTGATGCAATAAGGGGCAAGAAGGTATCTATTTGACTGTCTTACTTCTTGTCGTCATTTAACATGTTTAATATATTCAACAACTGTGTTTGATCCCTGAAACAATAATAAAGATAAACTTCACTAAATACAGATACAAACATGGAAAAATGATCATAAACTCACATTTTCTCTTATGCACTCTAATCAAAATGCAGTAAATCTCACTAGATTTCCAAACATGAAACTTTACATAACAATTTGCAATGCATTATTATAACCCAAATGCAGATCGCAAAGCTTGCCAAAAGTACATGTCGCGCCGACTCAGAGATTTTGAAATATAACTTTTTCGTGTATTAATTACAAATAGTCAACTAGAACTAAAATGCACAATTCCACGGATTTGTCGTTTTGATGCAGTAAACATCTATACGTAGTATAACAGTGCCATAGGTTACCGTGTATAACAAAAATTCCAGATCCGGAATTTTATAACAAAGTTGTTATATTCTATATGAAGGACTTCAATTGAGCTTAGCTATTTCACACTGTGATTAGTGTATGGACAAGCATTACGTACATGTAAAAAGGCAAGTTGTTTGAAAAATGAGGGCGCCCTCCTTGGGAAATCTTTGAGTCAGCCTTTAAGGCCGACTCACAGTGACAACCTGGAATATCAATCCGCTAACATTTGATTTGCGCGAGGTTTCAGACTTGGGCAACTGCGCGTAACAAAATAGTACCTAACTGAAACGGCTAACTACACCTCTCCAATGTCAATCATTTAACCTCTAATGCCAGTAAATTTGGCTGAATGATCCAAACATTCCCTAGAGCTGATAATATGAAATATTCAAGGGGGGGGGACTCAACTTTTTTTTCAGGTAAGTATGTGCGGCCTCAATTTCCGAATTTGAGGGCTGGTGAACTGATTTTGTCTCCGAAAGTAGGGGCTTGGGAACTGAAAATTTGAGGAATTTGCAGGCTTGGGAGCTGAAATTTGGCTAAAATTCAGCTTCTGAGGCAAAAACTTTCTGAAAAGGGGACCTTAAGAACTGAATGAATTATGCTTCAACTGGGGGTTTTGGGAACTTCTGGAGAGACGCGAAATGGTGGTCTTAAGGCCGCACATACCCGTACATCTTTCCAATGTCAGTGCCCCCCCCCGGGGGAAATATTACGATGAATAGCAATAAATTTTAGCGCCACACTGCAATGTCTTTTCGTACCGTACATAATGCGTGGCCATATGGAAGCGTGCAACCATATTCAACAGTTCGCAATTGCGAATGATTCTGGAAAGACACTATCTTGCCATCATTCAATATAAGTTTTAACATACCTCAATATACAAAGGTTACGAAATTGAGATCTTTTTCGGTGGTGATTACTGCACGTTTGCTTGTTCGAATGTGCACGATCTGGTAAAAACACCATGAACACACCACCAAATTGGTCGCACGTACCACAGAAAAATGGACAGTCATCTCATTACACTTTTATCCTTGAATTATAACTTGTAAATGAATTTAGAATTCATACTGAAGTCGTTGGCTTTACGCAGGAGATTCGTAGCCTACCGATTGTAGAATCATGACCATGGTAACTTCGGAAAATCCTTATCTTCGGCCGAACTTCAGAAGTTCAGAGATATTTACTACGTCACAGGTTACAGCTTAGATTTACTGTTACGGCTATACTATATGGATAAAGTTGTATGTGCTTTCGCATTCTGAGAAACCACAAGCTCTCATTTTTCTTAAATTACCTTTTGCGGTGTATAATCATCACTATATTTTAGATTTCTATCATAATTTCAGTAACTTACGACGCATATTATTCTGCACAGGCAGGATATCAGTTTCCGTTCTTGCCTTGCCCATACAGCTAATGGAATAGTCTTCTAATGAATAAATGTATTAGGTTAAACGTCATCAGACCAAGCAAAAAATCTGCAAAAAGGGCCGGAGCCTAATTGTATCCGTGTAATATTATAGTGCCCAATTAGGCGGGGTTAATTTGTATTAATACATTGGAGGTAATAGCACGCCACTAAGATACTGGCGCGAATTAGGTACCAATTAGGTGTAAATTAGGTGCCAATTCCTTCTTAGAACGCCTTCGGCGAAAAACACTTATCCATAGTGAGCACCTGAACAACTTTTAACATGCAAATTTGCAGTGCTATTATTCAGTTTAAATGTTAGAAGATTTTTACTGACAAAGGTAGTGTGACATTGCATTCTTTTGTTACTTACATCAATATTCTTTTAAACCATGATAAAATGATTACAAACAGTTACCTTGCCACTGATTCATAACAATTCTATACATGGCCGTATGCAGGGTTTATTTGGGGGGGGTGTGGAAATGGACCTAACTTTTTAACACTTTTTGAACATCTCATCACCAAAAGTGGACATGCTTGTCAAAATTTCCCCAAATTTTTTGACCTTTTTTATCAAAAAAATCAGCAAAAAGTGGACCTTTTTTCTCCTTTTGTGGAATGGGGGGTCCCACCACACACGCATGTGTATGGGCCTGATTCTACAAGGCTCTCGTCTCTAGCCTATCTCCCGAGAGGAAGGCTAGGGGTAAAGGGATGAAGCTGAAGATTTCACATCGTGGGTGGGGATCGAACCAGGGACCCTCAAGGCCCCAGTCCCATGACCGGCAAGGGCAAGCCAAGAGGGTGTTGCTGGCCTGGCCAGCCATTTTGTGCCCATATGGGTGTTCTTGTGATGATGTCATCACATTATTTGGGACTTAGTGCATTTTCTAGCCTCAGTGGTGGTATATTGTGGTCTATGGGCATGTTAGGGGTATCAGTGCACTCATATCAATTTATGAACATTCTTCATTAAATAAATGTATATTAAATATTTGAGACTATATATAGTTTAGAGTTGGAGTCTTTTTATTGCAGGTACATCAATCCAGACCACTTTAAAGTCCACACGATAACATACCTGTGCCCTGAGCTCCTGAACCTGTTCCCTGCTGAGCTCTGAGATGTCTTCATGCTCCTCATAAGTGTATCCAAGTAATGGGGCATCAATTTGAGGAACATCTTCTGCCTGGTGTTTTTGATGATTCTCCTCTTTCATCCACACCAGATGATGATATTGCTGGAATGCCAGTGAGCTATACAATAACAAGAACAAAGATTTACCTGTGTGAGGTTGGGTATTCTTTCAACGTAAATGTTTTTATTACTTTTTGCAATTCACTGATGATTATTAAACTGTGACAAAACTGGAATGTTTAAATTCACATTACATGTTTACAATTATTAGTGAAAAATAAATGCAACTGTCCCTTGACTATTTTCAATACGTTATGGCTATGCTTTTTTTGTGATGAATGCTAATGAAGGTGCAATCGTTTTTGTCAGTGCATAGAATAGCACAGAAACTCAAAGATAAAAATACAGGTGATTTGAAGTTGGTCAAATTAGTCTAGACTTATTAAATTAAGTGAACATGCTCCTCCCAAAGCTACACTTCAAGCCAATCCCCAAATGTAGTCAGCACCATGTATGTGCAACTTCGGTCACTTAAAGCGGCACTGGCACATTTTCACAAAATATGAAATTTCTTCAATTTGCTCTCAAATGATAGTCTAGGCCATTGGAAGAACAGAGATATATTTTACACATAAAAATAACATACCCCAAAACAGATAGGGACATTGATATGAGGATAAAGACATCCAGGTAATTTTTAGGCCAACTTTTAAGTTTTCCATAACTTTAATCAACAAATGTGTATATTACATGAATATTTTTGACTCGTACTCACTGATATTAAAACCACAAAGGTTATAGACCGATCAAACAGTGTGCATATCGTGGGAAACATGCATACGGCGTGCGTGTTATTGTGTTAAATGCCATTTTCGTCGTCTGCTGAATTTAGCGTTGCCGGCGACGTTAAATTATAAAATCGTTCTGTTTACCCGTAAGGAAGCTGATTTGGTCTTAATCATTTCGGGTGAGGGCTTTTGTATATAAAGCCTTACAACCATGCAAAAATATCGATTTTGAAAAATCTTGAGGGCGCACTATTTTTCAAATGTGCCAGTGTCTCTTTAATTCAGCCTCTGATAGGCATGTTCAGATTTTCTTCAAAGAGGACTCCCTTCATCATGATTTACAGAGGTTTCTATGCAGTTTGATGAAGTACATAACATCACTATTTCTTAACCAAGAATAATGCAAGGCATAGCATCGAATCCGCTCTTTTGCGCGTTCAAAATGATATTTTATGCGCCATGGACGAGGGACGGGTCACTGCTGTAGTTCTTTTAGATCTTAGCGCAGCTTTCGACACAGTTGACCATAATATCTTGCTCAAAAGACTTTATGATATCGTCGGTGTCCACGGTAACGCTTTAAAATGGTGTCAGTCTTATTTACATGATAGACCACAATATGTCCGTATAAATAAGTCATCGTCAAATCCAGTCATCCATGATTTTTCATTACCACGGTTCAGTTCTTGGGCCATTGTGGTTTACAGTTTACACACATCCTGCACATGACATCATTGCCAAACATGATCTTAGTTACCATGCAGGTGTACGCTGACGATACGCAATTATATTTTTCTTTTAAACCTTCACAGCATTTTGCTGATCAGGGCATTGGACGTATTGAATCATGTATTTCAGAGATCCGTGCATGGATGCAAGATAACTTTCTTAAACTCAATGATGACAAAACAGAGTTTTTATTAATTGGATCTCATCAACAACTTTCAAAGGTTTCAATTCCTCATATCCAAATTGGAGAATCAATAATTACTCCAGCAGCGCATGCTCGTAATCTTGGTACCATTTTTGACTCTTCTATGTCGCTTATCCCACATGTTTCTAATATTGTTCGCTCCACATCATTTCATATCCGTAACACAGGAAAAATCAGAAAATATCTTAATGCTCATGCTGCAGAACAAATAATTCACTCTGTTGTGACCTCACGCTTAGATGCAGGCAATTCACTTTTATTTGGCCTCCCTCAAACTCAAATTTAAATCGTCTTCAGCGCGTACAAAACTCAGCTGCTCGGTTTATTACCCTCTCTAGAAAATTCACCCACATTACTCCTATTTTATGTGAATTGCACTGGTTACCTGTGAACTACAGGATTATATATAAATTGATGCTTTTTGTTTTTAAATCTTTAAATGGTGTTGCACCGGCATATATTGATGATTTATTACAGCCATACAATCCTTCACGAACTTTGCGCTCTTCTAATAAAATGAATCTGGTTGTTCCAAAATCTTATCATTCTTGGGGGGATAGATCATTCTCATGTGCAGCACCACGTTTCTTGAAATAATAAGTTCCCACTCACATCAAATCGTCCAATACCCTGATGCAATTTAAGAAAAATCTTAAAACATATCTTTTTAACGATGCTTTTAAAAAATGTAATGTTATATTTTCTGATTGTATTTAGGTTGTTCATGATTTATTATATTATGTGTGTCTATTTAATGCAGCATTTCATCATTTTATCATATGATTGTGTAATTTTTAAAATTGTTTATGATGTATATATTTTCCTTAAAGGTTTTGGATGTTAAATTGTTAAGTTATATTGTATTTGGGCCTTGAGCGCCTTTCTTTGGCGGATATGTGCGCTTTATAAATTTTCATTATTATTATTCATTATTATTATTGATCAGCCCTTCATATGATTACAATACATTTTCTTGCCTAAGAATATAATTTTTTATATTTAGTCAATTTTAATGTTTTTTTAACATGCCTACCCCTGAATATACTCTAGCTCTTAATTTCTTGGACGTAACAAACACGCTGGTTGATCGTTGCATGTACAGCCTCTACATGTACATGCAACACAGTGGTGCACCGTTTTGGCGGGAAGCTGGCGTACGTTCTTAAATGTCCAAGAAATTATGAGCCAGAGTATAGAGCATTAAATACAGCCATACCTCCATAAGCCTACCATCAGGAAGGGCATGCTTATTGATACTTCTGGCAAGATTTCTAGCTTTACATTCCAGACTGCACACGTCTACATCAGTCCTACTACAGATGTACTCCCCATAGCGCCCACACACTACACACGTGGGCTCATCTGCTTCAGGCCATCTCTGGTTCTTGCTGAAAGAAATAATTGGCGGTTCATCATCTTCATCATTGGAATCATCCACCTGCTCAGCCTCTGGTTTTCCTGCTTCATCTGGAATTTTATCTCCTGTCTTGCTAGCCTGTTGAAACTCGACTACTTTTTGGACAGTCTCTGTTTCATTTCTAGTTCTTGTACTTTCAACTATACTGTCAGCCTTAACAAATGACTCCTGTGGTATGTTAGTAAATGTCAAGTCATTTCGTACATTTGTTGTTCTTAATTCTTCACCCAGTGGTTTACATCCAACTTGAGCTGTAACATCTGCTCCTGTTTCAGTCTCTGTTTGTGCCTTTGAAGATGTATCATCTTCAAATTGTTGTGTTAATTTGTTTGCTTCATCACATTGATGGCTGGTGGATGGTTGAGTCTTATTCTCAGACTTGCATGTTGACTTTTGCTCGTTTTGTTCTTCACTTTTCCCGCTAACTATATTTACAGCACCTACTTTGGCTACTCTTTGGCTATTCACTGGCTTTTTTGGTGGCGGCTTCCGGTTGACAGACCTTGGAACAAACATCTAATAAAAAATAACATAACAGAAACAGGACATTATTTCTAGTATTAATATGGATTTTAAGTAATTTACAATCTGCCTGTTCTTTGGGTAAAAAGTAAGGAGAGGAAACAATCACATGATAGCTACATTTTTTTGTACAAAGAATTGTTTTCATTTGATAATTTAGACCTATTATCCCGAATAACCCAAGAAAGCCTATACAGGGCAATGATTATTACCCATCAATACCTAAAATATTTTTTTCACCATAAAAATCAATGATATTAGGTAAGTTGGTATAATAATTTTTAAAAAATAAATGTGGTATTTTATAGAGTACCTTTCCATAAGATCAAAGCGCTTTACATTTATTTCACTGCCACTAAGAAATCATCAGAGAATCATTTTAGTTTCATCTAGCCGTCCGCCAGTAAGGCGCTCAAACGACGCTGCAATTGAGATTACGTATCTTGCCCAGGGACACAAACACATTGACCACAATGGGGCTCGAACTCATAATTTTAATGGTCTAATGATCATGAGTCCTGCACTTTTCCACTGGACCACACATGCTCTTTAAAGGTGCAACAAGAGATTTCACATAACAGGTATACCTAAAAAATTTGAAAATTCTGATTTTTGCACTAATGTAAGCATTCTATCAAAAATGACCCCACTTGAAAGGATTGAGCTGAAGAATATTTCTTTGGTACAAAAATTGTGTAATTTCTAATTTCCTATAGGAGCAAATACTAAATTCAGCCCATGTTTTTTATTGAAATTAAACAAATGAAAATACAAGTACATATGATACAATATGTGAATGCCCCAAAATCTCTCATTGCACCTTTAAGAAGATGACTAAGTATTGTGGGTGCGCATGTGGCTGATGAGACCAATTTGAGCATGGAAAAGTCTGTGACATGCAGGATATTCGATGGAAGGAGTACTGCTGGATGGTATGGAGTTGATTCTGGACTTGGCGTTTCTGCCTTTTAGCCTCAGCCTTGCTGATTCTGTGAGATTCTGGTGATCAGCACCATCTTTGATAAGGCTGCGTCATGTGGGGTGATCTTGGGAAAGACTAGACTTTCCC
Source organism: Ophioderma brevispina (assembly GCA_023653785.1). NCBI lineage: Eukaryota > Metazoa > Echinodermata > Ophiuroidea > Amphilepidida > Ophiodermatidae > Ophioderma > Ophioderma brevispina. Next base: position 24,008 of record JAMKCH010002830.1, read on the forward strand.
TACATAGATCGAATCTGTGTTAGTGGGATATAACCCACTAACACAGAGGAAGGTGTATTGAAAACCACTGTACACATCTCTCCATTAGCAGTGTGGACACCAATTGCCAATTGTTTACATGCCTCAGTCTTCCTAAATACAATAAATATGAGTCCAACTTACCTAGAATCACATAGACATGATACCACATAATCCAAATGCATCCTGGGAACATTTTTTTGAATGCTCAATATCATGAAAATCAAGAGAAATTGGAAATTGTGCACACAGTTTCAGAAGTTCCTGTGTTATTAATGACATGAGAACAAAGGAAGATGTCAAGGAGCATTTTCTCACCCCAATCAATATTGGGTTAACTATTGAATGGGAGGTCAATCATGTTGTTTATGTATTGGCATGCAAGAGTGCAAACACACAATTTCACTTATTGCATAAGCCATGGCATGACCTAGCAAAGCTGTGTTTGTAAACAGAAAAAACATGCTGAAACACAATTCAGTTAGTGTCTTTGTGAGTCTGTGGATAGACAGACTCACATTTGATGCATATGGGAGTAGATTTTAGTCTTGCTGAGACTCCTCCATATGTACATTATCATTATGCCATTAACTAATCGAAGGGGGAGTCATGCCAAAATGGTGTGTAGCTGATAAGACCAAATTTTTGTCTCACATTCTTCAATAATTTTCACTCTTCACACAAATAAATATTACCTGATTCCACCTTGAAAGTATTCCTTAGAGTGTTAGCAACAACAGGATAGTTGTAAATATCTTCATCAACTATTTTAGGAAGTGAAATTTCATGAAATTTCAAGACATGTAAGAAATTGATCGTTGACTAAGTCCCGTGTTTTGTGTTGCCAGATGCTTAACGAAAGCTTGTATGACAAAAGTTACATGACGTAATTTCACAAGGTGTAATATTGACTAACAGAGGCAGCGAGATGAATCTTGAAAAGAAAAGCTAAAAATGTTTTAATCCTCGCCGGTTTAAAAAATACCTAATATCACCTTAACAGGGAGTGTAAATGCATAATGTAGGCGTATATCGTAAGTCGAAATAAAACAAACCTAAATTTTGATGGCCTTTTTTAAATTTAGAAAAAATAACATTCACCATGTTAAAAATAAAACTTTGAGCTTTTCTTTTTAAGAGGTATGTTATTGGGCGCATTTTCGAAAAATTCAGATTGAAATGCCTGCAATTAATTATGTAAATATGCGTGATGTTACATTGGTTGTCTCCTTTACCACAAATACCAGCCAATCCAATTCTAGAATTATTGCATATCCCAACGAGAATGAGACTACTGAAGGGATGAATAAACATATATACCTAATGTTTCGTCACCGGGCTGTAATGTGTAAACACCTTATTTTATTCTGGGCATATTCTGCTAACAATCTGCCATCTTGGTCATAAACAGACTTTTAACAACATCGCTTATTTCTGAGGAAAGTCGCTATTTTTAACTCATTCACGCATTTCAATTGGCTTTAATGTTTTTGCAAGTGGAAAGTGTTCAGAGAAGCAACGGTGAAGCTTATTGAATCGGAATCAGTAAGATTATATGAAAATTGAGGTGAAATTGTCAGTGTCGAATTGCAAGGATACGCAAATAAGTCCTAGCTGTTACACGTAGTATGGGACTTCACATATAGACTTTAAAGGCATACTTTTACAGGAACGTCCATGTGAAGTCCACAATTATGGGACAGATTATAACTTTCCCAACTGTTTAATGTCTATTAGTGTATCTGGAAATCTTCTTCTGTCCACCACATGGTCGGATTTACCTATTTTATGAACTTCACTATCCTCTGGGCAGCTATTGTCCCATACAGGGCGGATACAGGATTTGAAAAAGGTCAAATTAACCGGGGGCCCTGAAGGTTAAACTTTGTCAAATGGGCTGTTTGCAAGATTTTGCAGAATTCCGGAGCGCGTGCCCCTCCGCCCCTCTCTGGCTCCTGCCGCCTGCAATAGACTTCATATAAGGGTTCCACCCACTCCACAGGGGTAGAATTTCTAAAGAGCCGCGTGAGTCCAAGAGGATCTCGCAATATATTTTTGTGCGAGTCCATGGACTTGCACAAATTTCTTGTAGTAGGCCTCTACAGTTTTGCAGGAGTACCAAACTGTCTTAACATTGTCTAGTAAATGGTCAATTACAAATCACAGAATCGGTCGCCAAACTAGAATTTTGAGTGATTGCTGGCAAATGAAATTCAACGCCAAGAAATGTTACACGATGAGAATCCATAGAAGCAATAAACCCATCACCCACTCTTACACATGGGAGGAGAGGAGATCAGCCGGTATCCAGTCAAGCATATCTTCGGTGAAATTCCATGAACGACTGAACATGGAAGCCACATATAGCTGGAGTGAACATCTAAAGCTAGTAAAACCCTTGGATTTCGTTTGTCGTAACCTTGGAAAAAAAAACGTTTTTTTTGGGTGGCTCATCACATGTGAAAAAGCAAGCCTACTCTCGCTAGTAATATCTCAGCTTGAGATGCATCGTTATATGGGCCCCCTTCAGACAGAACCAAAAAGATGAACTTGAGGCAATACAGAGGCGAGCAGTCCGCTGTAATATGTGGAAATTACCAACGCAAGGCCAGTGTACCGCTATGATGAAAGACCTTAGCCTCCCTACTTTGGAAGAAAGCAGTCTGCTGTAATATGTGGAAATTACCAACGCAAGGCCAGTGTAACAGCTATGAAAGACCTTAAGCCTCCTACTTTGGAAGAAGACGTTGACACGCTCGCCTCACCATGTTCTACAAGATGATCCAACAACAGGGGGGGCGGACACCAAAGTTAATGCACTTAATTTGGGGACAGATTTTTGGTGCTCCTGTAGAACGAAGAAATATCCGCTAAAGTTGTTTTTTTTGGTGACCATTTTTCTTTTAAACCAGACATCGCCTGCTGAAAATGGCACAGAGAAAGAAAAAAGTAATTGTAAATGGGATTTATCTGGTGCTCACCAGGTTAGCACCAACTAGATTTTAGTAAAACCTAATATTTGAATTTCCGCGCGTTTTTCAAAAAATCCCTCACACCGACGAGCATTTTACAATTTAGCCTTTACCTAACCTCCGTACGACCTGTTTACAACGTATCGCACACATTAAACAAAGTACGACATTACATATCGTTATTTTTTAGCTGTACAGAGACGGAATTTCCCAATCCCGGCAATTTGACGATACGCTATTTTGGTAATGCCAAGCAATCCTTACTGTATGTACGTGGAATAGAAATTCAAATGCAAATATCACGCTTACCCAAACAAGTTTACAACTACTATCACGAAACTGCAATTTAACAATAGTACTGGTGACTAGGACTAGCTGAAACCTGCAAGATTTTCCGACACTTAGCTGATGATTGCAATAATTGTGTTAGCCGGCTACCACTACTAGCTGGGCACCAGGCTGGGCTGACCGCTGGGTCATTTCCGCTACTATAGCCCGTCATCTACGCTACGTTGTAGGAGTATAGGTATAGACCCGTACGGACGACAACCGCTGGATTCGCTGGCTACTCCCATCCTGAACGTGAGTCTGTCCATACCACAGACTCACAGCTAGGTGGAGTAACTGGAAATCTCGCTTATACCAATTCCAAACACAAATTTTCACTCTCATATGCAACATCAAACGGTAGATGATGAGGCACGCGCACGCCAGAACTTGGGGCAGGTTATGAGTGTATGCATGATTTACTATAACTTAGTCTATTGATTGGTTGCGAGCTTTTGTTCTGCATGTCAACAAATATGTAAGAACACGAGAAGGTAATTTAATAGCATGCAATTTGTGGGTTAATTTTTTTTTAGTGTGAAATTTCAAATTCGCACACATTGCAGTTGCAATGGCACCCGCAATGGCAGTGACCGTGTGTGTGTGTGTGGATAGACCCTGTCCACTAAAACTGCTTGCTTATCCGATACATCTCGGATCCATGTCTGCTGGGCAATTGGCACTGACATTTTATTGTCAATGAATTAAAACTTGGGCATCACCCGAATTTTATTCTTGAAACAGTAACTTTTTGAGTACCATTTCCAGTTTGTGAGCTTTTGTGTATTGAACAGCAGACTACGCCTTGCCGGCCTGTGCTGCACGATATCAAAACATTATTCGAGGCCGGGTTGCACGCATACGTACACGATCAAGATGGATGTGTTGGTGTTGTCCTCGGTCGTTTCAGCCCCTTTACTAATCGAAAACGTCCCCCCCCTGATCAACAACCACATTGCCCATACCCAAACGATTACCTCAAACAGAACCCAAAGATACCGTAGCAGCCATCCTCACGCTTCACATCAGACTAGCCCGTCATCTGATGGCCTACAAATAGCTCTTTCCCGGCACTCGCTGACTGGGAGCGCTCCCCAAAAAGATAATCGAACTGCCTCAGTTTAGAGCAGTTTCAAAGGGAGCCATCGAAGCCATGTAAGACCAAGCAGATGGATTTTTCCTCGTACATGAACTTTGTATTATCCACGCATGAAAAAAAGCCATTGAGAGCACTCAAACATGGACCACCGTAGATGCACCGCAAACAAACCCTCATCCAGTTGCCGAACAGGCGTTGAATGAGAACTTCATAGATGTAGATTGAGTTGATTATCAATGCATGTCCGATGTTTCTACGAAGGTTGATGTCATGAAATCCCATTGATATTGTTTTTTCGCCTAGTCTGCGAGCATGACTCCTCCATATGTACATAATCATTATGCATTATAGTAGATTCAACCCTCGTGTCACCATCTAGTACTTTTCAGAAGATGGGCATTGAAGGGGGGGATGTGGCTGTGTTTGGAAATTCAAATTCCCACGCTATTTAAACTGCAGTCCGATGCAGAGAACTATCAATTCTATTCTTCAATTAAAGGCATTCAATTCAAGGAAAATGCATTTATAGCGTTAAAATAACTCTCAAAACATTCTAACTACCATTGCTTCAATGGTATTCATGAACAGGTGAGTTGAATGTTACGGACTTTCAATTCGGAGGATCACAAAAGTCTTTGGCACTTCTATGTAAGATGATGTTAACATAAAGGACAGCTTATCGTGGTTTGTTTTTCAATGAAACAGGGAATCGGGCCACATATTCGGCCTCCTCTCCCCAACTATTCGACTCTGTCCAAAACTTCTCCTCTGGTGACCGATGGGTTGAATCTACTATAACTTAATAACGAGGATCATGCCAAAATTGCATGTTAACTGGATAAGACAAATTTTTGTCTACATTCTTCAATCATTTTCCCTCTTCATGCAATAAATATGACTATCTTACCTTGAAAGTATTCCTTAGAGGGTTAGCAAAACATGATAGTCGTAAATATCCTCATCAACTCTTTGTAGTGAATGAAATTCATGAAATTTAAAGACATGTAAGTTTTTAACCGGTTACTAAATTCCCTGTTTTGTGTTGCCAGATGCTTAACGAAAGCTGTATGCCAAAGTTTTACATTCACAAGGTGTAATACTGCTTCGCCGAAATACCGGCTATGCCGAAAACGCCCGGTCTTCGGCAGATGACCTTGCCGGACGGCAGGGATATCTGCCGAAACGCGCGGTCCTTCGTCAATAATCATGCTGAAAATGCGTGCTACTCATTCCCTGCCAACGGCAGGTTAACTTGCCAAACAATGGGTTATCCCAGTCGTTCGGCACAGAGAGATCCATATTAAGCGTGCGGTTTTGTTTGGTGTAACGAGTTCTTATGTCAATTGGCTTATGGACAGGAATGACGCGAAATAAGTGTTCAGTGACTCAGCTCGTACGACAGGCTAAGATGAGCTTTAACTAGAATTTTAGGGCCCGTTTCATTATTTACAGGGAGGGGAAAGCAGAAATTGAAATGAGGTTTTTGGAAATTGTATAACCACCATAAATTGTAAAGTTACATAGGCCCTATTGATATGAACCCACACACCGTCCTAGTTTCTGGCTAACATAACTCCAACATTATTCTTTAACATTTTCCATTAACAGATGTGAAGTTTTATTCAAACACATGGAAATACCTTTCCCCCGTTACCTACCACAACTTTGTCGATCTCAAATCCCTCTAAATGTACGATATATCCCCGGGTTTCATATCACACAACTTGATATCCTATATAATGGATGACCATATGTAAAAACTAAAAGAATTAGAAAATTAACGAAATTTTGAAGAAATTGGCTACTGCCAAACCACCCCAAAATCGATTCTTCATGACAGACGGTTTCTCCTGAACATAGGATTTTCTACTGTTTTTTAACCAAATTTTTGAGATTAACTATGTCAAAGGTAATTTAGTATCTAAAGAACACATATTTTGTTCGTCTGCATTCTGCAAGTTGGCTTTGAAAGCCTGCTCTGCTGGTAACAGGGGAAGTTATTCCATTGGGTTTGCATAACTTCACATCCGTTAAGGACAACATGTTAAAGACATAATGTGAAGTTATGCTTAGCATAACTAACACCCATCCCACACACCCAATTCTACATCATTGACTTTACTGCTGATAATTGCTTGGTTCTGAAAATAATTTAACTCATGACCCCCCCCCCCCCCCCCCCGCCATCAGGAAAAAAATAAAATCACATAACCCCCTATTTGTCCAATAGAAAATCACATAAGGTCTTCGATGGCCCATGGTTTGTAGGCCTAGGTACTATAGGCCCAATAACCCAACCCTAACCTAAGTCCTAACCCAAGGCTTAACCCTATGGTCCTATAGCCCTATAACCCCGACCCTAAACCTAAACCGTTTGCAAACCGGCGTATTGAATGCGAAAAGAAATCTAAAATTTCTACTGGAGATGATATGACATTAACCTTTATCAAAAGCATTTATAACCGGGTAAGGTCTTATTTTTAGTAGAAGGAACAGTGCAAACTCTGAATGCATCCTAATTTATCAATTACTTGTGTCAATGTAGTGTAAAAACAAAAGTAATTACTACATAATGATACCCACTAACTGCCAGTATTTGGGCATGGTGATGATTAAATGCTGTGTATTGCTGCTTTGCTTGCATTCTTGAACATGATGTATCAGAAGTGAAGGTATTTTAATATTATGATGAGTTCCTTTATTGGCACATAATTCCTTGACAACCAGTGCAAATATTGTATGTGGAAGAATTGCATTGTGGAAGAACACTGTACCTCCTCTTCCTTCCCCCAATGAACTGACCATTTTTAATGCCTAGTGCCTACGGATTCAAATTGTCCCCTCGAAAATTCGACACACCTTCTGCTCCCTCCGCCTACCCCACCCCCACCCCATTTGCAAGTCTAGTTTAGGCTACGTTATTTATACTGTCAGATGAGGCACTATAATTTGTTATTTTATTTGCAATGATAGCTGCAATTCACAAATACATGCCGATATGGCGATGCCCATTTTATTTTTTTAACACTGGCAAAGAGACACGTTCAATAATGATACGACGCCATACACGTTCGGTCTACACAGATCGAATCTGTGTTTCGTGGGATATAACCACTAACACGAGGAAGGTGTAGTAAAAACCACTGTACAATCGCTCCATTAGCACGTTTGACACCAGATGTCATTTGTTTACATGCCTCAGTCCTTCCTTAATAAATATGAGTCCAACTTACCAAAATCACATAGACATGATCCACTTAATCCAATTGCAATCCTTAGAACATTTTTTTTCAATGCTCAATATCATGAAAACCAAGAGAAATGGAAATTGTGCATACAGTTCCAGAAGTTCCTGTGTTATTGTTGACATGAGAACAAAGGATATGTCAAGGAGGCTTTTTTCTCACCCCACCCCAATCAATATTGGGATAACTTTGAATGGAAGTCCATCAGTTTTTTATATACCTCATATATAGATCCAGGTCATTGATTTGTTAAAAAGTGGAGGCATAAATCACTAGCTTCAGAATTGAACCAAAATTAACTATTCCCTTCCCTGGGAGAGCGGGCATCTTCATTCATGACCTATACCCTGGGACAACCTCTTCCCGACATAGAGACTGCTGTACGGACTAATATCCTCGTATTATGAGTGTACATTGAAGCTGGGTAAGAGAGGAAGCTATATCAACCGTATTTTCTTGTTTACTCGTTATGTGGGGAGGTCTGTTTCTTGTATTGTAAATTCTGATACAAACCGGGGATAACAAACAATAGGCAAGGGAATGGCTGAATCTCAGCATCAGTAGGCCTATTCATGCTTTGATGTTGTGTTACTTACTAACTGCTCGTTCTTGAAACCTATCCCCTCTGATGTTGTTTGAAAGCGATCTGTATAGTGCCATCGAGCCCGCGTCCGCGCGTTTGCCTTGGAAATACAATTGCTCGCCCATTGCATCGGCACTCAGGTTTGACGGGCCTTGCAAACATTTTCGAAACGTGATACTCACCTAGAATCCAAAGATTTCCTGAGACAACAGAGACCACATTGTGTTTATAGGTGATTGTAACAGAAATATCAGTTGGAATTCTCAACATTTAGTCGTGATGTGTGTGTTTTTTCACATCGTGTTAGGAAATGCTTGAAGCGTGATTGTAGATTTGCTGAATTCCGAATTCGGAGCCTGCAAGGAAATTGTACAATCTTGCCGACAAAAAAAATGGCAGAAGTCGATTAAGGCGATCCGTTTTGGACTCCAACATCACTTCCTCAACACAATAAGGTTTATTGCTAATTCTTGACAAGTTTTGGGACCCTAATTACCAAAATTTGTTAAACAACCACATGCATGGCACGCTCCATGACAAACATGGCCTATACAGCTCATTATCTACACTATATAGGCCTGTGTTATGGACAGCTAAATCATATTTTCTGTATATAAAACAAATATTGACTGCTTTTTATTCGGAGCATGGTTGAAATTATCGGCCCTCAGGGCCCTCCTGTGATCTCGAACCATACATACTAGCCCCTCGGCTTACGCTCGGCATAGTAAATGGTTTTCCCCGAGGGAATCACCTTGGGCTATATTTCAACCATGCCCCTCATAGCAGTCAATATTTGTATTTATATCAAGTCTGGGCAGTGCAATAGTACTGGCGTGCAAGAGTGCACATAGGAGAAGTACACTATTGCATAAGCCATGACATGACATGGCTGGGCTGTGTTTTGTAAACAGTTTACCCCCCTTAAACAACCATCTAGTATGTCTTGTGAGTCCTGTGGATAGACAACGCACATTTCGATGGAGTACGTCGTATCCACCTCCAACAGATCCCATGAGCGCGTTTTATTTCGACTCCAATATGGGCCGTTGGATAGATCTAGCTAACTGACAAGTCGTTCGTATACGCATGCGTCAAACTTGGATGTCAACAACTGAGTGAAAACTTCTCTAGAGAAATTCTGAGGCCCTTAATGGTACAGGTTGCTGTACGAGTTTCTAGAGCACACAACTGAGTGTTATTTGGACTAGGTGTTTTGTGGTAAGTGGTATCAGCCGTATGAAAAGCAAGGCGTGCACTTCGCCAATTTCGACTGTTCAGGTTATATGTACATTTCCCGTTTATCGGAGGTACCAAAACCAGGTCAGTAGATGATAACCAGTAGTGTTAAAAGATAATGTTGACCTCTGTTTTGGTTACCAGTATAAGCATAACTTGTCATGTCCGTATTCCATGTTATAAACTGAAAGTAACATTATGCAAGGTATTTTAGCAGTGCCATTATAGAATACATTTGTGTTTAAAATCTCATGAGAATTTCATTTTTCCGTATACTGAGATTGTTGCAATGCAGTGCTGTAAAACTCTTACCCTATCACAGAACAATTCAATTGAGTGAGTTTGCACGATTCGTCATGCATTTATGGCATCTGGCCTTCGCCTTTTACATTGTGTCTTTCACATTGCCGCTTGCATTATCAGGCATGATTGCAAAACTGCAGTTCATTCCGGGGGACGCCCGTCACCCAGTGGGTACAAAATACTGGCCGACGCCCGCGATAAATCAAGTCTGACTGGGCGACTTACACTTTTCATCCGTCAATTTTTTCCAGACAAGTGACCTGCGACCACATCAACAAACACCTCACAAGAAAGCTAAGAAGATTGGTGGTCACGGTAAGCTATTGTGAGAACCACAGCGCATAAATTAATGATGTTATGGGATCGAATCAAAACGTCTCGCTCGAACCGCTTTTGCACCATAACGAGGAAGAAGAATCAGGCATCTGCTTCGAACGGGCCCCTATATTAAAACATGAAAATGAGAAAATCCAAGTTGGCAAAATGATAAAGGGGAGCCCACAAAGTCGCCACTACTGTGAAAAGCCATATGAATCGTGCTAGAGTGAGTTGTGACTGTTGTTGAACAGGTTGAGGTTGATTGCTGTGTGGCTGAGACAGTTACAGCTACCTTACTAGTACTTGTCTTGTCTACGTATGAAGTGCCGACGCGCAAGCGTATACCCATTGCCGTCTTTCAGTTGTAGTGCGCTGTGCTTTGCGTACCCGCGCGCGCTGAAGTTCGTACAATGTATCGCCCGGGGTCGCGCTACTTATACGTTCGAGCTGGACAGAGTACTAGTAGTACAGTTAGTACTAATGCCAAGTCAGGTCTGCGTTCCAAAACATTACTGGATCCTATCCCGAATGCAAAACCATTATCTTGCTCACCATATACCCTATGAACTTTCAGGATTTATAACGTGACTTTGGGTCTTCAAATTCATGCTTGTTGATTTGACCAGTGGTACGACGCTGTTTCCTC
>JAMKCH010002831.1:0-72349 GCA_023653785.1 Ophioderma brevispina
GTGGCCTATCCAACACCCTGACAATGGATTCGTTTAAACAACCCTGACGACGGATGCGTTTGATGGTGGAAGTACACACGTGGAATGGGTTCGCCTCAGTCCAGACCATGGCAGCGGACCGGGATTGATAGCCTATGCTCATCGTAGCTTCTCCAGGTTGCCATGAACCCAAAGTCTCGAGTTGCTCTGTCTCGAGATTGCCTGGTGCTGCTGGCAGCCCATTATGGCCATGGCAGGCTGTGGTTCCCAGGCCGCTTAGATCTGCTTGTAAGGCACAGGATTAAATCTTCCACATGGAGGGACCTGGTAAAGAGGCACCACCCATGATCCAAACCTGTTATGATGTATTTCTGCAGACTGTACACTGAGGTTGGAACTTTCTGGTCAGGTTACCATGTCCACTGTTCAGGCAAATTCCCTAGAGGATCATAGGATTACCATGCATGGTGTGCCGATAGAGAGTTAGATCCATGCAATTTCTGGTGGACCGTAGAACAGGTTGGCAATTTCCTTAAAGAAGTCTTTCAGGAGCGGCGTTTATCTTAGTGTCCTGACTGTCCAAGGTTTTTTTTTACCGAGCAGCAACAGGCCAGACCGTAAAGGGCTCGGTGATGGCATGACGGTTTCTTTCAGTCCACTCTTGTCCAATCTGTTGAAGGGGAAGTTAACAGATCGTCCCCGGTTCGCGCCTTGTTCCGGAATGGGATTTGCCATTTGTCTTGCAATTCTTGGTGTCGGAACAGTTTATCCTAAACCGAAAGCTTAGTCTTCTGGAACGTCCAAGTGGTTGTGGCTTGTGGCTTTGGCTTGTGGCCAGAGGGGTTCGGATAATGCCTGTCTACGGACGAGGCACAAACCAACGCTTGGCGCAAGGAGGTCTGTATTCTTCCACATGCTGGCTTTTTGGCCAAGAATCAAACTCTTTCTTTACCCCGAAAACCAGAGTTTCTGCCACGTCTCACATAGTGCAGAAACGGGAGGGCAGCTCAGAGAAGCCTGTGTAGGGACACATTGAGCTAGTGGATTTCCTCAGTCATCTGAAATGCGCTTAAAAACCTAATGATGGTTGAATGGACTTCTTGGTTAGGGCATACGATGTTCGAGCTCACGCTTCATCCTGGGCATTCTATAAAGTGGCCTTCATCCCAGAACATTTTGGACAATGTCGGTTGGAGTTTTACTCCACTTTCCAAAAACAAGTCTATGTGATGATGGTTAGTCAAACGGAGAGGGGTGTCGGCCGTCCAATCCCTCTTGGATGATCGACCTAGCATCTGACCCCAGGAAGCATTAGGAGACTATGGGCGGGGGAGCTGTGAACAGGAGGTTGCGTTGGCGTTGGGTACCTTCTGCAACCTTCTTCCGCCAACGATTAAGCCATGCAGTGGTATTCTGTGCAAACGATGGTTGGGAAGGAAGCTAGCACTCTAATATACAGTGTATTTCACTCCCATATATTTGAGTCGTATACAAACGACCGTCCACCCTTAGCGCTCACGAATTTGTATTATCCACTTACAAAGAGGTCGTTGGAAGGTTTTGTATGAGGTTTTTTTTTTTGTGAGAGAAACCTTTTGCGAAGGGCAATTACAGAGCCACTTCATGTGGTCCGTGATATTTGGTGCGTGCAGTCCCGACTATTTTGGAGTTGGCTCTGTAGAGTTGGTAATGGGGTTTTATTCAGTACCCAAATCGGAAATATTTATGCAAAAAGGTCTATTACACTAGTACCACACTATTAAATCAAGTCGAAGATCTGTCCAAGACAATTTATTCACTGATTGACCATAAGTTTGCTAGATGTTTTCATATTATATTCTTAAGGTCAAATATTGTGACTGACGAATTGGCTAACTTACGTTGAGAAAAATTCTGATAAAAGTATTTCATGCTGAAAAGCATTAATGGCTGCATTTGTAAGCCTAAACACTATGTTTATGTTTATTGGACCCCAAAAACATGGGTATTAGACACCACCTTTTTGGCTTCTAGGCCAATTGGATGAGCAGCTATAACCATTCAACATGCCTATAAAGGTCATTGACCTTTGACATTGAAATTGACCAATGCAGGCAACGAGAAGGCCGGACAAATTTTCCATAATTATTCATTATAAGGCCTCCAGAATATACAACAAAATCCTGTACAAATGTTTTACTAGAATTTGTTCAAGGTTACATAGGGGAAGTGTCCATTTGGTGGAGCAAGGCGAATCACTGCGCCCTGCGATGCCAGTTTCAGGAGATGGCTTATTTTCAACACGTGATAATGAGGCTTCTGATGTGGTCCAAATGAAGTATTAATTTGTCCACGATGGTTAATTAGTTATCATCGATATCCGCTGATTTTAAAATAGTTTTTGGTGTTTTCATTATAGGATTGTGGGTCAATGTTTTGGGTTAATGATTATACTTGTACAGACTGGCGAATTGGGCTAATTTATGTTGAGGAAACATGGAAAAAATGATTAAAAGTGCGTTCTATGCTAAAAAAATAATGAACTTCATTTGTAAGCAAAGGACTGTTTTTATTGTGTTTATTGACACCCAAAACATGGGTATAGAACCATCTTTTTGCTTCTAGGGGCCAATTCGATGAGCAGTTATAACCCATCATAGGCCAGTATAAAGGTCTTTGACCTTTGACCTTGAAATATCTGGACCAACGCAGAACTAGAAGGCGGGGACAATTTTTTTTGGTAATTATTTCATATATAGGCATACCAGAATTATAAAGGTACTTATTTAGAATTTTTTCAAGGTTGTAGGACATGTGTCATATTACGCCTCTACTAAAATGCATTAATATGCTGAGCGATTCCTCCAACCGCTTGATGAATTCATGCAATTTTACCATACAGACAAAAAGAAATCATTTGAAGCACATTGTTTCTGCGAACTTTAGTTCGTAGAAGAAATTTGGAGAAAAATGCATTGAAAATTCAATTTTCGCGCCATTTCAAAAATCCCTAGACTGATGGAACGTTAATTTATCAAAATTTAGCCTCATTCAGGTATATGGGGTCCTACCACGCCTATGACTCCGCGAGGTCCGAGGACGAACATATCCCAACGACACGAGACTACGGAGCTAATGCAACAAACGTATACCCGACGAATTGACAGGATATGGCTCAAAGCGCACCACATTTGCTCAAATTTCCTTTCCAAGACTGTTGGTCATAGTAATCGGATTTTTTCGTGAAGTATAACGTATAAGATTCGTTTTATGGGTGTGGCTATCTAATCTCCATCCCCGCCTTAACAGTCTCTCCGTGGTCTCCCTACCCTCTCCTCACCTTTACCACCACTATCCACCAACACCACCCCTTACCCATCTGTCTACCCGCCGCACCCCCCCCCTTTCAAATCTTTCCTGTTTCCAGCATCCTCACTTCCCTACTACTGCTCTTTCATTTACCCACCTCACTTCTGCAGCTCTCTTATCCTTCCCTTTTGCAGTAAAACCGTTTCGCACGTATGACAGGAAAATGACCAGTATCATGAGCATTTAAACAATTAGAACTTATATACGTGTTTACTGGGCTATATATAGAGTGCTAATTTTCTGAGGGATTGCCAAATAAATCCGACCTTCCCCCCCCCTGGTATGGATGGGTTATTCCCGTTAGGATTTTATGCTAAGATTGATTTTGTTTATGGTTTGGTAGGTTTAATAGGGCCAGACGACTGTCAGTAAATGGTGGGATTCAAATTTTCGGACTGCTGCCACCTTCTTCAAGGGAGGGGGGGGGGGGTGTAATTACAGAGAGAAAATTTCAAATCGAGTCAAATTGTATTTAATGTGACAACTAACGCGTTCGTTACTTCAAAGGACTAGGAAGAGTATTGCCTAGGTCCAATCTGTAGTTAAAGCGTATAGCCCCATAATGGTTCAATGTCACCCGGGGGTAAATGCGCAGATGTGTTGCACGTGTGACAAAATGACTCCTCTTGTTATTCATTCAGGTTTATTTACATTGTCGTCAAAATACATATATCATCAGTATAACAGTATACAAAGTCGTGTAATACAAAGGTACGCTGATACAAAGTCTTGCAATGCAAAGTTAAAATAGTATTACACCAATTTGAGGTACAAAAATATAGTATCATAATCAGATTATTATAAATATGATATGAAAAATACAATATGATATAAAAAAAAATACATTACAATTTGACAAGTGAATAACCAAACGAAGGATATAGATATACTTATTTTGGCATGTATATAGAGGAGAGGCCGAGGTTATACTGAATCAGACGATGCATTTAACGGAATTGGTGATGCCACCCATTGCAAACATCAGTGAAAGTTTGGTGACCCATAGACCATGTAGACACTTGAATACATTTGCTATGTAATTAAGCCAACCAAATGTCACATACTGTAAAATAGTCATTGTTGGATCCTATGAGACAATACCGAACAAATATATACGTTTTTCGAATCTAAATAAGAAGACGAACATGTTTAATGTACATTAAAATACCAATTTGGACGCGATTTGAAGTTTCCCCTGAAAATTTGAACCCCCATCATTTTGCTGCTACTCTGGTCCCGTTTGAATGCAAAACCGCAAGAAAACTCAATTTAGCAAAGCACAAATCCAACCGTGAACTGTTTCATTGACATACCAAAGCACACTAAAAAATCTGGGATTGACTGCTTCACAAAGAGAAGGGAGTGTGTGTGGACCATGCTCTTCCAAAGGGGGTGGGGGCGAAGAAAGGTAAAGAAGGGCATATCACGCTATATTTAGTTTACCATCTGTATAATTGTGTTGAAAACGCTTCTCAATGATGATAATAATATGTACAACTAATTAGCTAATTAGAAGACCAAACTGTATCGGTAACTGATGGACGCATCCATGTTACCATATCTCAAGTGGCCATAGTGAGTTTCGGCCATCTCGTGGCCATTGGCCTACGTCATGTCTATTGGACCATAACACACCTGTATACACTCAGACAAAACCATGGTTGCAATTGAGAAGGGGAACTAAGAACCGTTGGCAGTAATAGAACTAGATAACATACCTGTAAAACTCCCGGGGTGTTGAATTGTGGAAAATGTTGAACATTGTGTAAATTTGGATCGTTTTAATGCACAACTTCCAGACGAAAGGTGCCAATTCACTACCGTACCTAAGCATCAAAAGGAAGTCCCCTGTTTTTTAGAGGAGCACCGTAACATAAAACCCGATACTTAAAACGATAATTTTATTAAAGGAACGCCTATTAATGGGCGATAACTTGTAAGATTGTACTTTTTAGCTTGATAAATAACAAAGTAAGTTTAATTGATTCGTTTATCCCACATTTGATGATAAAAACTGATGAATGTGTTTAATCTAGAACTGATAGTTATAAAAAAGTGTGAAAGTACTTTTGTATTTTATGGTGATTCTTAATTTTGGAAGTGGCGTAACTAAATTTTTTTTTGTTCAGTGAAGTGGTATGCAGGCCTGTATGCTGGGGGTGTGGAGGGACAGTTTGATTTACCCAAATTTTTTTTTCAAAATAAATCGCTTCCATTTCTAACATGTGGAACTCTTAAAAACTGGGGAGTGGAAGCCGGAGCAGGTTAATTGGTGGAACTAACCCTTAATAGAATTTTTGAAGGTAGAAAGTGGAACTCTCAGTGGTGGCGCTGGGGTGGGTAATCCCCCCCGAACAGAAAAAAAATGATATTTGGTAAAAATCAGCGATTGGATTTTGGACTAAAATTGGTTAAAACTCTCGAAATGCCCCCTCCCAGAATTTCACTTTAATAACCCCCCTCAAAAAAAAAAACTTTGCTCCCCCCCCTCCCATTCCCGCCTAAAAAACACATTGCTCCCCTCCCCTCCCCCAGAAGTCTGGAGCTGCCATGGAAACTCTGGATTTTTTTTGGGGGGGGAGAATGCCATTCCCATCCCCCTAAAATTTTGACATTGGGTTAAAAATGTCAAATTTGCCCCAACACCCCCCCCCGAATTCACTTTCCCCCTAAAAAATCACTTTGTTATCCCCCTCCCCCATCACCCTCCCCCCCCCCCCCGAAAAATAGGTCTGGAGCTGCCACTGGAAACTTTCGATTTTTTGGGGGGGCAATTACTCTTTAGAAGATCCCCGGGGCCTGCTCCTGCGAAATGTGCTAATAAAATGGACTAATCTTTTTCATTTATACCCTACAAACACACATAAGTCCATAACCCTGCTGCCTGCTGCTGCCAAATTAGGGGTAATGAACCTGCAAAAATGGTTCAGCTGCAAAAATATTTTTCTTCATACTGCAAGTGTGAGATTTTGGACCACAACTTTTGCTCCAGAAGCATAAGTTTGTGACACCGTTCCAAAAGGTGCGTAATTCAATATTCGAGTCTGATCACAATATCAGTAATCAATTATCCGTAAATGTTATCAAGGAATTAGAATTGCAAATTTGGCACACCAATCTCAACTATCCTTGTGGTAGGCAACCGTCCCATTAAACAATTGGCTCAGGTGGGGCAATCTCACTCCTCCTGCGTTTTTTCTTTTAAAATATTTATTTGGCATTATTTTTTTCAGTTAAAAGGCAAAAATTCCAAGCTTTCAAAAAAGTAATGAAAGCCCACTACTTGCCCTTTCGAGTTATGAGGGAGACCTCTCCTGAAGCATGCATGATTGGTCCCAAAACTCCTGTGTGGCCTTCATCCTATTCTTGCACTATACTCCTACCCTTAGGCAAGTTTGTCCCCCCATCTAGATCGACCACGCCCCATTGCTGCAGGACTCAGTTTTCCGTGGAGGAGCTCAAGCATATTTTATTTCTTTCTTTTTCTTTAGATTTTTTCTTTTTTGAAGCATGGCTTTGACATTTTTTCCCCGCTAAGAAGCATCCAGTTTTATGCGACAGAAAGCCACACCACTAACAAGCAAGGAAATTCAGACTATTTATTTTTTTTTGCCTCACTTCATGCTAAATTAACACAAACAAATGCAATTGTACCGATTCACTCTGAAGTCATTGAGACATTTTTTCAGTTTTCTTTCTTTTGTAATCACTTGTATTATACCAACTTATGAGAAAGGACACCAAATGAACAGGGGAACTTCACTCATTTAACATACTTGCTTCAAAATTTTAATCAACAAAATACATGGTACACATAACTTCTGTTTACAAATTAACTTTTAAAAACAACCCCCATTATTTTTTTTAAAAATTCCCAATTAAAAAGACTTAAACAATGAAGAAAACTCGTGCTTCGCATATGTAGCTTAAATCTATGACCCCAATTTGTAGCCTTTGAAATGAGCTTTAAAAGGGTGTAATTTTTGTGATCATAGCACCTTATTTTTGGTTTAAGGTTCAAAGATATCCCCGAGAAAAAGCTTATTCCAAATTTTCAGTTGTTTTTTAATGTTGTAATGCAAATAATAAACTGTGGGTGGGATCTAGGAAAACCGCCACAGGTCGTACAGACAGTTTGAAAAAAATAAAGAAAATAGCTTAAAATCTGTTAATTGTACTTTATTTTTTGTCAGATTGTAAAGGCGTGTGGTATCAAAAAGAAAAGAAAGGAAACAGTTATGGGACTTAGTATTTCAAACTCTGCCAGTGATAAGTAAACTCTCAAAATATAAATTTCCCACCAATGTGGCCGGGTTTTCCATATCGCATCATATTTGCATCACGCTGCCCAATAGCTCTGTTTGTACTTTTTCTCTCAGAAAATTATGGATTTCTTTTCTTCAAAAACAGTCAATTTATAAAATAAAATAAACATCTCATTTTTTTTAAGAAAAAAATAAAAAAGTGGGGGGGGGGGCTATTGAACAAAAGCACTTTAAACCCGTATTACCTATTCAAATAGTACAGTGGAGCATTTCATGCTCGTCATTTTTTTATTCCCTATAATCAATACAAATATTGTACAGATACTTGTTAATTCTTTTGAAATCTCCTTTAGGGCCCTAATTCTAATAGATTATGACTCACACAGGGTACTATATAACAGGGTACACTATAGACTATGACCATTGGGTCAGGTCATAGAAAACTTATAAAGTACAGGTTGTTTGTTCTTACCAACTGTACACCCCATACACAAACAAGAGCCTGATAACGATGGACAATAGCTGACCACAAATTTAAAGGTGCTTATTCCGATCGTATTTAGGACATCCTGATTTTAGCCGGAAGTAGTATCAATTTTGATATCAGACTGAAGGTTCATTTTTCTTAGTGTCCTGAATTTCAGCTCCGTCCAAATCCATTCATCTCAATCCATTTCTTTCCCAATGATAGAGAACAAAAATGTTTACTCGACCAATAACAGCGGCAGTATGGGGAACATGGCTTTGCAAATGTGCAATCACTTCTACTAGTGCCAGACTCTCATATCTAGTTAAGAACATGAACCTTAAATTGGAACAAGCAACCTTTGAAGCAATGACAAATGCTGTATTGCAGTATAAAGATTGTCTTTGAGTGCCTTCATACAAAGGGGACAAGCATCAGTGAGAACAAAAAAATGCAAAACAGATAATTACTTCTGGATGTTCTAGACAAAAGTGTATGGGGTAGGGTTGCAACTCTGTGGTATAAAAAGAGCCTAAAAAAGCAAAACAATTCTTTGCAAAGTCCGATCGTAACAGAATAGAACACGACACTGTGTTTATGCATTCAAGATTAGAGTTTATATACAATTTAACTTGTTTCTAGTACCATTTTTTTTCAGAGAGAGAGAGGAACCAGCTCTTAAGATTTTTTGATTTTGTATATTAATTTCACACTTCCTTTTATACGTCACATTTTTCAAGTAATAATGGACAATGATTGGTGTCCGTTCAGGAAAGTGGGTGATATTTTGGACTCAAGTTGGGAACGAGCTTATCCTCATTTAAAGCCACTATCAGTGATTTAGTCCGAATGAGTAAAAATACCTGAAATTTGCATGAATAGCTTAAAAAGTAAAGGGTAGGTCTTTAGAAATCTCGTAAGTTCTTCTTTCAACCCACGATTTGACAGAAAGGAAGAAAACGGCAGTGTTCAAGATCTGACATCTCCATTCATTACATCCAAGGTCCGATTTTTTGCCCCTTATGAGGTTGCTTCTGGTCCTAATCATTTTGCATGGTCATGTTCTGTGACACCTATACTTGCTACAATACAAGGGACACTCTGAATTTTTTATGATTCTTTCGATTTTCTGAATTAGCAAATCCTGATAGTGCCTTTATACCCAACCCATAGAAAATCTAACTTGTTTATTGACTCCCAGAGGTTGTAATGTGCAATACCCTTTTCATTATACTTATTTTTCATAAAACACATGCTTAAACAACCATACCCCTTTGTATACTGGGCCGCGAGTTCGTGCCCGTCTGGGTTGTTCGTATGATAATGTCATCGCATGATTTTGGACTTGGCTGCATTTTCTAGCATCAGTGGTCTATGGGCAGGTAAGGGTTACTACTCAAGTGGATTGTGCATGTTTGGACTACCATCATCAGTTTTTTTTTGCTACTGTGCATATTTCGCAAAGAGTTAGGAGAACTAGACAATCTTTTCAAACATGAATCAAAATTTGAACAATAATAGCCCTTAAATGCTCCATAAATTTAAAAGCTGCTGTCTGAATGGTCGTGTTCTTGGCACGCACTTATATCATCAAAGGGTGATATACTTTAAGACTGCTGAAGACTCAGTGATCATACTGATCAACATCACTTTCATTTCCAACTCATCGGTGGTCGCCATCACTAGCAAGCACTTCAGTTTCTGCCTCGGCTTCTGCTTCTGCATCTGCATCATCAGCAGTCTCCTCAGCTTCTTATTGGTACACCCTTGCATATGACTGATGTGGCGCATGGCAGGTTACTTTTTCACAACATCCACAGGACGCTGATCTCTTTCCACCTGCAATTCAATGAGATGTGAAAAGTGAATAATTTGGAAATGCCGTTTTTTTTTGCTTAAAATTTCTTGCTGCCATGTTGTGCCAAACATACTCCACTAATTTAATTTTGGCAAACAAAGTATATTTTATACAAGTATACATTTTGGAGCTGCTACATAATTATTTCTTAATCCATTGTAGGTGTGCTTGACCAAGGTCACAATATCTTATCTGAAAAAAAAAGCAAAGTTTTTACAATCAATTCATTCAAAATATATAATGTTAGCATATTCTGTCTTGATTGCTTCTTTTTCTCCATAGTCCTCATTCTGCAAAACTTGCAATGAGGTTAGGTGTCTATTGACACAATTTGCGGGGATTTTCCAAATGACGTTGAAACTAATTTATTAAGAGCAACAAGCATAGTTTTGCCAAATACTTACTACTTCGTTTAGCTTTTTGCTTAACTAGAGTCAAAATGCCACTATGTACATGTCCACAATAAAATGATAGTAAGTTTTTAAGGAATTGAATTTTTCAACAACCTTAATTTTACTCTACAAAAACACAATTGTAGCGTAGTTTGGTGAAGAAAGTCGCTCACTGCATTTAATAATTTGGTAAGTTGCAGGAGAAAACATAAAAATTTTTGTTTTTGAAGCTCTTTCCATTTATTGAATAAAAAACATAGCTTTTAATGCATGTAAAATATCTTAGAGTGCCCATCCACCATATTTTCATAATCTTACTAAAAATCAATTTTGTCTTTTTCTTGCACTGACCCCGACACATTTTTGTTCTTAAAAACTTTGCAAAAAGTTAAACTTGTAAACATATTGATTACACTCGATTTTATATTCTTTAGTTGAATTTGCATTGTAAGCTATGCATTGATGTGCAACAATAACAAACAGTTTTTTGGAAGTCCTGCACCATAGTAATATACAAAACAAAACATTATAACACTGTTGATTATTAATGCACTCACCTAAGAGCTCTTGCGGCACCACCACGTCTTGCCAGGACACTGTATGTCTTCAGGACTTCCTTAGGAGCTGGAGGTAGATCACCCCAGTCGACTTCTATAGCATCCATACCATAGTGCATGAGTGCTAGGATCACTATGCACCTTTAATAAGCTGAAAAATGCACAAATAAACATACAATAATTTGGTAAGAGGTGCAGATTTGAGTGTTGACATGTGTTGGACTAGTAATAGAAGAGATTTTTGTAGCTAGGAAATATTTTAATGATTTAACTTCATGGAGACCAACAAAAGGCTCAACATTTCAGTTGTTCGTTGATTCACCGGACATTGCCCGCAAGTTACCAGCATCAACAACCCTCACAGGAGGCCGGAAAAGAATGTTGTATTTTGCCACCACCCTAATTCTGGCGGCTAGAAAGTCACTGTAGTGTATTGATAATCGATTTTAATATGAATATTAAATACCACCAACAGCAAGTCATTAAATTATGAATTGGCCAACAATCACAGCACCGGGTACGGTCCTAGACTCGGTCACCCATACATCTACACCATCATTTAATACCCAGCAATTGTTTACACACTAGTCATAATCTGTTTGTAAATGTACCTGATGCCTGTGCTGCTTAAGGCCTCTGACTTAGTGATTTTGGTTGTTTCTTCTCCTCACGAGCGAGCGGTTTACGTTACAAAATTTCCTCGTAGTAATTCTCCGATGGAATTAGCAATTACGCTGGAATTGTAAATACCATCATTCTCCACTGTGTCACGTTGCTCCAAAATTCAAGTCTGGTTTGTCCTCTGATTCAGGGCCATTTTACCTTCTTCTTCGCAGTCTAGTTTCTTCCATCTTGGCTGCACAGGATAACAAATTTTACACCAAGATGCAAACGTAAAAGACATTAATTTTTGCGGGGGTTAACTTCTGGGTGGTCGGTTCTCCACGTGAATAACGCAAATCCGCACAGATTTCCAAGCGCAGAGCTTAACCTACCCTTCATCTTCGACGCCCATTGTGTACATCGAGCTGACTCTGGCCGCGCCGACGAAGTGGCCTTTTGCTACGACTAATGTTGATATTGGATGATTACATCTGACATCACTAGAGACCAATAATTATCCCGGTGTTTTTTCAAACGCTTATTCAGGAAATTTTTGTACTTTTTCTATAAATGTTTCCATGAACCTGTTTCATAGTGATGACGCTCCAAATATTTTTAAGGACCAAATAACAATGTCCGAAGGCAAGGAAATCACATGGCTTATATGAAGATAGCTTGTATAATAATTACTGTATATCCCCAAATTGGAAGGAAAAATCGCATTTGTTACAAATTTAGTAAAACTAAGAATACTGACAATACTTCAGTTTTCTGTCATCATGATAAAAAGCGAGGATATAAAGACGAACATCAGGAGCAAACATCCTTTAGCCCTAAATTTCACAGTAAATGCGAAAAATAGTAGCTTTTCCCCTCTTTGATCACCAAAATTTTGACCGCTTCCGGTAAAGTCTGGGGTCCCTGGTGACGAGGCTAAGCGAATCGTACCATGGCCCTTTAAGTGATAGCCCTGGGATTGGGAATCTTAGCTCAGAGGACTATTACTTCTTTACTTAAAATAATTACATCGACAAGGCCATTCAGAAGCTCCATGGAAAAGCTATCCGGTTGTGTGAGACAAAAACACAAGCACTAACTGAAATGCTCTAAAATGGCTCAAAGGAAAGGAAGACAAATTGTGACAACATGGTTTTCTTATGCTGAATTTATGGTGCCTAGGGAGGGGTAGAGCTCAAAGGCCGGCAGCTGAAGGTAAGGATTTGGAGTTCCAAAAGGGGCCGGTGAGGAAATTTCACCTAATGGAGAACATTCAACATTAAACAAGTTGGAACAAGAATCATTTAGGTAGTTATTTTGGTCAGAAACTCCTTCACATCATGGGTAGAGGCATCGCAATTACCTACCCTTGAGTAACCACATGGCAATGCAGATTTAAGCATTTAACTACTCGTGCCCCATGCCTAGCTGTAAAGCTGCTGCCATGTACCAACACATAAACCGTAAAGTAATCTTGACCAGCATGGTGAGTCGACGGCCGTACTTGCGGGACGCGGCAAAAAGTGCTCAGACACGAAAGCACGATATCGACGTCATCTCACCAGCTTGTGCATCAACAAAACAACGAACACTTGATGAACGAAATTCCACAGTGTGCCAAAGGCTAGTCAAGATAATTACAAATCGTTACTTGGCTACAATAAACCCGATGGAGGAGCAGTCACACCATACGCTTCCCCTTCAGATAACGCCTCCTTACAATTAAAAAGAATTTCTGCGCAACTACAGCCAGAGACGAGATGATGCATAATAGCGAATAAATCAGAGGACTGTCTAAGCTGGCCAACACCTTCAATGATTTCCTGAGGTGGACGCCAACAATAAAACCAAATGCCGTCGCATACCATAAAGAGTTTTGATCCCTCACAAAGTACAAAGGAACCAAAACATATTGGCATATGACCCCGAGTTGACCGTAGAAAGATTACCTCCATCAGTTAACCAATCCGCTTTCTTGCACTATAACGTATAAATTGATATTTTTTATACCATCTGAAGACGTTGGGCTAAGTAGAGTATATGTGTCAATCTTACGTGCAAATTCGAATCTACTTAATTTGAAGAAATTCGTGAATTTCGTATTTTTGTGTCCGTAAACGGATAGAAATTAAAACACAGTGGCCTAGGCACAGCGTATACAAACATTTGCTCAGAAAACATCAAATCGAACTGTCAGAATCAACTGAATTTGGAAATAACCTTTCGGCATATCGTTACCATAAATAAACAGTGGTGCTAGGATCACGAAATGCACCTTTAACCGTATTTTTGTTTGCATTGTTTTGATAGCTTATGGAAGATCATGCCAAAGTTTTGCGCCGGTGGGTAGAATGATTTTTTTTCTGAGGCAGATTTTGGGATGGGGAAAGATAATTTTTACAGCTTGTCGTAGTGTTATAGGTGTGGATTTATCTATTTGTGTGACCCCATGCAGAACAAACAGCGCCCCTATGCGCAGTAAAGGAAAAGATTTTACCTAAAGTCTAAATACGCTAGCTACTTCTGTATGTCAGGGGTGTCCAACCTTTTGACGCATGGCCGTGGGGGCCTCATTTGTTGAATCCACGACTAATGGGGGTAATGGTGAAATGGGGGGGGGGGCTCAAGTTTTTGCTTTGTGACGTGCCTACGAGAGTCTGGAGTAGGGTCCACTATCTAGTACCAATTTTATGCCGAATGGATCATACTACACCAGAGATGCAGATTTGGGGCCAAATTCACACCAATTGGTCCATCCCAAGAATGTTGACTCTTAAGCAAATTTGGGAGAAAAAAAAATGGCTCACTTTGAGGATATTGGACTAAATTTCCTCACAATTTTTTAGAAAATGTTGGTTTCAGATTGATGACATTGGGGCTGAATTTTCCACAATTTTAGGAAGTTCGTTCAGTTGAGGAAATGAGTAATTCAAATGACATTTATTTTTCAAATCTATTATTTTCAGATAATTATGTATTTGATTTTTTGCCGGGAAGTACCTCGGCGGCCGCATATGAGCTCTTGGCGGGCCGCAACTGGCCCTCGGCCCGCAGGTTGGACACCCCTGGTCAAGTGCATTCGCTAAATCAGAAAATCGAAAAAAAAAATCATTAAAAATCAGATTTTTGCATGTCTGTAACAAATAAAGGTACCGTAACCTATCCTGCAAAGGATAAGGCCAGAAGCAACATAATAACGACAAAATCGGATATAGTATTACGGACACTCACTACAGCACGTAACTGAATTGAGAGTCATATCTTTGAACACTGCCGTTTTGTTCATTTTCTGTCAATTGTTCAGTTGGGAAAAGTATAACGTATGAGAATTTCACAGACTTATCCTTCACTTTTAAGCTATTCCTGCAAATTTCAAAATGACTCTTCCGAATGAATCACTGATAGTGTCGTTAACCAAATAACCAAATATCATCTCAAAAAGTACTTAAACATACATTCCATTACTGTATAGAGCTTGAGTGCCGTTATCGATGGAATATTATGTTGACACGATATTTGGTTCCCATATACATTTCTACGGGTTGGTACATTTACTGACCCCACTTTGCCTGCTCCCAGTCGAATTCAGCAGCCATTGCGGAATAAAGTGCATGTAATACTGTACTTTATTCCGTAAAGACTGCTGAATTCAACTGGGAGCAGGCAAAGTGGGGTCAGTAAATGTACTAACCCCCATTTCTACACTGAATTAGTGTTATAGTTTAGTAGTTTCCTGATTTACAAGCTAATATATAATAAACTTCCCCAAGTTTGTATCACCATCGCCATGTAAGTGATAAGTTTACAGTGATGTTGAGTTGAGCGAAATCTCTTAACATTTATATCCTTGTATATTTCATATATGGAAAATTTTTCTCTAGTTTCGCATACCTGTTTTGGCCAGAGGATCAAACATCAGCTTTATCAGAACATTTGTGTTTGGGAACCCAGTCGCTGGTTTGCCCATCATTTGGAAGGTCTCGTGTTTCTCTTGCGTTGACTAACTACGGACTTGGAAGCATAATACACGTAAGTTTTGCCGTATTCAGACAGTTGTTTAAAGCAACCGCACAGCCAGAACAAGTTAGAGGAAATTATAATAAACAAACATACACCAAAAGGTTGAAAGTGAAATACAAACCGCGGTAAAACGTACCTCAGCCATTCTTGGTAACAACACATCCATGCTGCGTCGATATTTGGTAACGCTCAAAATATAGTAGTTTTTTGTACCATGTACTCACTGCCCTCTATGCAGTAATTTATTATACAGGGCTTTGTAATATTTGCAATTAATCTGTTTGGAGTCGTATTTTTATTAATTTTTAAGCATGTTTGTGAATTATATTGAAAGCAACCGACGATTAAAATGATGAACATGATTTTTTTATTCGGTTACAAGAAGACACAGCTGGAAGACTGGTTAGGCCACCATCATATATTTCGAGCTTGGATAAATGAAATTACCAGATATTAGTTCCTCTAGACTATGGGGCGTAGACCAAATAACCAACTGTATAACAAGTTCTGTAGTTCCCATCAGGGGGCTAGGACAATACCAATGATAAATTATACTTAAATTGGGCCATTCCCCTTTAAAAACTCGATAATTGTACGAAGCAGTGAAATCAATAAAATAGCAAAACCAGAAATTATGCACACAGCCGGATCTTACCCTGTAAGCCTAGCTTAGACTACTCCATGTGTGCACTTAGCTCTACTCGAAGGGTACCCCCTTGTTGCATTATTGATGCAGTGCCTGCAGCTAAGTACTTGCGAAGT
Organism: Ophioderma brevispina; assembly: GCA_023653785.1. Taxonomy (NCBI): domain Eukaryota; kingdom Metazoa; phylum Echinodermata; class Ophiuroidea; order Amphilepidida; family Ophiodermatidae; genus Ophioderma; species Ophioderma brevispina. Next base: position 16,248 of record JAMKCH010002831.1, read on the forward strand.
ACTCAAGCCATTGGTGCACAACAGCTATGTTTACTTAGTATCCGTCCTATAATGTACTTTGGGGTGCCTGCTAGGTGACTGACAGGTACAGGGTGTCAGGCGCGTAGCCAACCCGGTAGTTCTGAGGGGGCAATTTCCCGGTAGGTGCAACAAATGTCCCGATCCAAAGCAAAAATTTCCCCGTCGCAGGGCAAAAGAATCCGAAAAGGGGCTGATTTAACATGAATATCCGTGTTTTATTTCCCGATTTCCGCTCAAAAATGTTTTCAGAGGGGGCACTCTGCCCCCTCTGCCCCCACCTGGCTAGGCCACTGCAGGGTGTCCCAAAAAGTGGTGCAAGCAGATTTTTCATTTTAATGGAGGATATTAAATGTACTCTTTCCTATAAATTGTGCAAATCCCATGACAATCCGCCCACGCAAACCAGAGATATAAACGATTATAATAGACTATCTGTTTTCACCCATTCCAATGGGATTTGCACAGTTAGTGATTATTGGTAGATTAGATAAGATTCGTGGCTCAATCGTGTGCATTGACTAAATGATAACCTCAGAACCTAAAGGTGATATGCTACTAAATTAATACTGTGCTGTATCTGAACAAATATCTTACATAATATCTAACAATAATAACTTTTAAGCTGACAATACTCATTCTAAATGGGTTACATATTGAAACGTTCATTGTCGGGGGTAATGCATGTAAAGTGAACAGATTTCATGAAAGCAATGGATGTTTATAAAATTGTAGATTCAAATCAATAATTGTTAAAGTAGCAAAATTAATTACTAAATGACATGTGTGATCATCTTAGCTTAGTTCAATGAAAAAGAATGGCACATTCTTCCAATTGCGTTTTCTATAAAACTTTCACAAAGACGAGCACGGTCAAGAAAATCGTATCTGTTGTGTCATTATACATGTGGGTCTGGATAGAAGATGCCAGGCAAACAGGCTAGCTAAGAGCAAAGAACTTTCATGTCACTAAGCTATTAAATTTCTTTCTTGTAAAAGGAAATGTGACTATGATATTCAAACACATGTGCCACTTAGTATACAAGTTTATATATTTAGCAAAAATGCTATTTATCACGAAAAGAGCATAGGTAGAGATAAAATAGACATTATAAGTTGTGCTGATCATAACTATTTAGAATGCGACTGTATGAGTATTGCGTGTTTATAATTTCTAATCCCTATTTGCCATTTAACGAAAATTTGTTGTTCCTCAGATGGTAATATTTAATGGTATTCCATGAATATACAGCAGTACATTCAACGTGTTGGAAATCGCTCACCCGACAGTACAGCAGAACGGACAAATGATGTTAACTGTGTAAATCCCATTGGAATGGGTGAAACACAGATGGCCTTTAACAATCCGTCTTATCTCTGGCTTGGGTTAGCGGATTTTCATGGGATTTGCACAATTTATACAAAAGAGTATAATTAATACCCTTCATGAAAATTAAATTCACAGCTTCAGCATTTTTTGAGAAATCGGAGTTTATCTGCTTGCAACACTTTTTGGGACACCCTGTACACATGTAAGCCAGCATTAGCGGAATACCACAGCCAAGAAGACAACGCTTTGGCTCATAGAGGGCGCCAAATATTCCATTGCTGTGTACCCATTTCTGGTCATTTTCAAGCTCAGTAACATATATTTGAGTTCAGCGTCACCCAAAGCCCCTATATGCCTAACGTCCTTTAACTTCATTCAAAAAAGAAATCGCATAAAAAACTTTTTGTGTGAAAATATATAACACAGGTGACCAAAATGTTATGGGAGTATGGGTACTCCCCCGTGGGGTCCCTAGGAGCCCCCCTTATGCACTAACGGAAGTGCCCATGACAAAAATTAAAAATCCGCTTAAAGGTGGTTGTTCCGATTTATGTGTATTGTGTTCTCTACTTGATATGAGTGCCTGGCACTTGCACATACACCCCACCAAGTACCGTGGGAAACAAACTTGCGGTTTTGATGGTAGATGCAATAATGCATGTTGCAAAGCCCTATTCAATACTGTGCTAATAAAAGTGGTTAAACACTAAAACGGCGGTTTTTTGTTTATATCTTGGGAATGAAATGGATTTGAGGGCTCAAATTTCAGGACGACAATGAGAAAAATACGGCCTTTCATCTGATATCAAAATCGATACTACTTCCGGGTAAATCAGGGGGGTCCCAAAGACGATCGGAACACGCACCTTTATACTCGATTCGCGCTGATATAGGGACAACCAGTACTTTTTTACGGGTGAGAGTTTTTGCGAGGGCGCACAAAATTAAATTCTTTGCAGCACTTTTTCTTGCCGTGGTATCTTAAAACGGTTGCGCTCTACTGGTCATACACGTGCAATTGTCAAAACATAAAGGGTCACATGGTAAAGGTAACGTACGCAGAATGTGTGAAATACTACCTGTATTAGGCAGGTGCGCTATGATTCTGGAATATGGTAACAAGGTTTGCTCGATGTTCAACAGGTTGATATGGGGCCTATCATTAATGTATACGTTACGTAAACTAATACGACTAATAAAATAGTCAAATACGCAATCATAGATGGCCAACGTCGTTCAATAGTTGAAGCATGTTGGATGAATTATTTGGAAATGAAAACCTTGCCGGAACACAAAAACGCCAAACACAATCGTGTTTAATTACGTCGCCTTAAATTTTAAAACTTCTTTAGTCTAAAGAATTTGGGGAATTACTTTGTTCAGTGTACATTTAGGAACAAAGACAAAACAGGTATAAACCAGACCGTAAAAGTGCTCAAGTAGGAAATGTAATTAATTTTTCCCACCATGTTCACTCGGTTTTATGATTAATATCATTTTTAATCATTAATTATATTGCCATATTTAAACACTTGCAATCAAAACATTAAAGATGAGCGTTTTCGCAGTGACTACAGAAAATATGTGTTTTAATTTCTAAAAACCGTTTTTTGCAGGAGGTGATGTGAATATGAAACGATTGTATTATAAACCTGTACAAATTCAATCAGAAAATATACAGTAACAAAATAAGTTTGTACTGGCCCTTTTCCTTTCAGGTCACTTCTATGGTAGGTAGGAAGCGACCTTATTGGATAGATAAAAGGTTTTCCCCTATGGAGATGACCCAAAACTTTTTCCCAGTCTATATCAGCGCGAATCGAGTCTAATAGAGTTATTGATTTCAGGGGGAAGGGACGCCAGATGTTCGACCTACTGAGTTGGGAATTTTGGGATGTTGCGAGCTCCTGTGGAGCTCTATGGGAAAACCCTAAAATCGGCATCGGGAGGGGGCGAGGAGAGGGCACTTGTATTCAAAGGTGGATATTGATGCGTGAACATGGACTTTCAAAATGCACCCTAAACACGTATTTTCACCGCGCTAAAAGGACAAGCGGAAACACATACCTAAACCAATGCTATTTTTACTGGATTTACAGTACCGCAGTGCATTGAATCATAAATAGACCTTTATGTATTTTGCTTTGCTTTATTCAAGTTCCGATTACAACATTTTGGATGATTTGATCCCTGTTAGAGATATAACATGAACATTTCTAGGGTTAATACAAGAAAAAAACCACTACCCTTTTTCCATATTTGTGCGGTTTTTGAACCCTCTAAAACGAGTACGAGCGTACATAGCCTGTTGGAAAAAAAAGACCCCCTTTTTACGCGTTTTATTGTTCACGCATTATATCCCCCTTTAAATATAAGTGGCTCCCGGGATCGGCCTAAGATGCCTGATTGCCTCCTCCAAAACCGCTTGATGAATCCTTCTATTTTTCCCATACGGCAAGAAGACATGATTTAAAGCATTTTTGTTCTGCGAACCTTTTAGTTCGTAGAAGAAATTTGGAAAAAAATGCATTTTAAACTTACTGTAGCTTTAGTATTTTTTTTAAAAAATCCCTAGACTGCTGAGAACGTTTTTATTCAAATTTAGTCTCATTTCAAGGGGTTGGTGGGTTATCAATGGGGATCTACCACGCTTATCGACTCCACGAGGTACGAGCACGAACGTATACAAACGCACCACAGACTACTGCTCTCATGCAACACAACGTTTACCCGACGTATTGGCAGAATCTGTCTCATATCGCACACCCTTTTGCTCAAATGTACTTTCCAAAGAAAAAATGATACTAAGAGTTAGAAAAAAAAAAAAACGAAAAAAAAGAAAAAAGATAAAAAAAAACAATCGTTGATCGCATTTCTTCGTGAAGTTAAGAACGGAGAAATTCTTTTTATGGGTGTGGCTTTTTTGCAGTAAACCGTTTCGGCACAGTTATGACAGAAAAATGACCGTATCATGACCTTTAACACCATAGACTCTATATACATGTTGACTGGTATTTATTTTGATTTGTGCTAATTTTTCCGAGGGATCCAAATAAATCCTACCTTCCCCCTAGACTGAGAAAAATAACTTAAGGTGAAGCTGAAAAAAATGGCAATAGAATTGCTTTCACCACAATGCATTTCTATCAGTCCCCCCAGAATGCCATACTATAAAAGGTCCAAAAAATCCAAGTGGTGGCAATATGACTAATTGGGCATAAATCCAATGGCCGCCAATCCTAAGCTTTTTAACAATGATTTGTTTTATTCTATTCTAAAATAATATTTTGGCACTAAAATACCTACATTTGTTATATTTATTATAAATGTATTATATTGTATGTCCGTATTCAGACCCCATTCATGCTTGGCAGAAGTGTAACTTAATCTTGCAGTAAAATCAAAATGGCCGCCAATTCCAAGACTTTTACACCGATTGGGTTGTTTATAATTGCTTATGATTTTGGCACCTGTAAATCCTAAATTTATTACTTTATGACTTTTTAGATTTTAATAATTTTTTTGTCCTTAAAGTATGCAACCCATACTGCTTAGGTAAATGATACCTAATTTGCATAAATCTAAATGTGCCGATTCTACAATTTGGAGCACAGTGTCAACTTTGAATCACATCTATTAATATTGCACTTAAAACCATTAGTATTTGCTTTCACTAATCACTATCACTGGTTAATTTACTTCTACAGCGCACACAAACAAAACAATCCCCCACCTCCGGTCTTACACCCCCACCTCCGTCCTTACACCCCCCACCCACGCACACCCACACACCCCCACACACCACCACAAACACATCCCCCCCACACACCCTATTATCTCGGCCATGCACAATTGCTAATATCTAATTGAATACCGTCAGATCAAATGTTGTAAATAAATAACAAGGACTTTGTGAAAAAGTTATCCTGGCCCTTTTGGGCACCAATGCAAATCAAAGTTCTTCTCCCACATCCCTATCAATCACATATCATGCAAAAATTAAAAAAAGGGAAAAAATGTTTTATTTTATAGACAATCCAGGTTTTTCGATCAAAAAAAATTGGGCATCTCGATTAAACACGATTCTCACTGAAAACTGGGTATATTGTTTTTAAAAAAGTGATCATCGATAACCAGGGTTTTTCCAATTGAAAAAACCTGTATTATCTTTGAATATACCTAGTTTCCCATTGAAAAATAATAGTTTTCAATAAAAAAACAGGATTCATGCGAAGAGAAGAAGTCTACTTTTTTCAATCGAAAAATCAAGATTCTCGGCGGTACACCAAGCTTTATCGAGAATTCAGGTTTTATCGATTAAAAATCATCTTGATTATCAGAAGGTTCCTCCTAAAGGGGGTTTTTTGCAGGAGTTGGTTCATTCTTCTGTAAGACATCATGGATAGGTAGCCTACATGTAAATCTTATATAAGGGATCAAAGGATTACAAGAATTGTACAGCTTTATTCCCATAAAAGAGTCTTTAGTCTACTCTGAATATCTTACCCAATGACCACACCCGAGTTTAAGCAAGACATAATTGGAAGATATTCTACAGCCCGTTGCAAAGAAGGCAACCGCTAATAAGGTCTCATTACATCCATTCAGATCGACATCAATCTTGTGTGAAATGTACACTGTGACTCCATACTGGTTGCTATGGTTCATCAGTTGAGTATGCCAAGGCAACAGTTGATGCGTGTGAAGTGTCAAAGGAAGCGGTCCATTATGACGCAGTACTTTTGGTTTGGATTGTGTGACAGTGTTTCTCCATCTAAGTGCTGTTATTTGTCTTTTAGCGCAGTAGTTTGCTAAGTGGAAAACGAGCCGACATTCTTGGGTTTACAAGGTTCTATTGCCATCGGGGAAGAATTGACTCTACAGTGATGAGTGATATTGTAGTTCTGCAATATTGCTTCTAGGCCTCAAAGGAATCAGCTATTCTAAGTACATATCGTCTTCGTATGAGACTGGCAGACACTCTCTCGGCATCTTAACATAATATTGAAGAGACGGGTGCCAGGTCAAACCTTGTGGGACACCATACCGAAGTTTGCGCTTTCTACGCAATTGCCCAATTGATGTCCCCACACCCAGGACAAAATCTGGGATGAGCATACGGAACTTGACAAGCTTGACATCAGGGAAGATTTTGAGTAGCTTAAAATATAACTTCGATGCCAGAACTGTTGCATAAGCGCAGTTTAGATCTATACGGCTCCCCAAACTTATTCCTCGCTGATGCTGTTTCATTCACTGACATGTTGATTTACCTATTCGAAAAGCAATTTTGGTGAGGGGTAGCTTATACATGTGAAGATTAGCAGCGAGATGGGTTCTAGCTATTGGGCTCGTTTGCTGGGTTCGTGGCTTGCAGATTGCAATGACCTATAGTCTTCCATCTAGAGGCATTGCTGATGATCCCATACAAGTATAGAGAGAAAGAGTTGGGGCCATCGCACAGCTTCAGGTCTCATATTCTTCAATTCTGTATGGATGTTTTCATTGTCAGTAGCTTTCCCATTCTTGAAACTTTGCTGCCCTTGGGAAACTCCGCATTATAGAAATCGTGCCAAGCTGGTCCGACCAATTACATTTAGAAATATTTTATGAATCTGGAAGTCACATTGTGGCCTTATATTAAAATGGAGGAATGCCCATCGGGGTTCAACAATTGCAACCCTCAGATTACAAGTCCAAGCTTTGACCCATTGCATCACACGACCGTGGTTGGCACTTTCATTGTTGACACTACGAAGGCATGCATTTGCAGAGACGGACACTGCTTCACTGGCCAGGCTACCGACTGTAGCTTGTTTACAGTTTTACAGGCCTGCCTTGATAGGTACAGTTTGATATTGGATATCTTCCCCCTCCAACCTGGTACTCATCTTTTTGCAAAGCATAGTCAGTACTATTTTGCCTTTTCTATCTCTCAGTACGCAGTCGGTATTATACGTCAATTTATACAACTCGTCACATTCCTTGGCCCAACGTTGGGTGTAGGAATTTTTCCTCGTGATGGACATGTTTCAGCTACTTGGTGAAGCAAGCAAACATAAAGTCAGAATAGCGTTGTTTGATGTCTAGAGACTGAAGGGTCTGCAGCTTGGATGGACAGTTCACTAATGATTTGTTTGAACTTGCACTTGGGCCAGTTGGGCTTTCCTAGGAGTTCGATTTCTTTTTATTGAAGGCTGGATAATTGTGAATCTTTGAATATCATACGAACCAAGATAGGGCAGTGCCCTGATCTGGAATCGCGGCAGGATCTTTCTTGAAACAGCGAGATCGGATTTCCCGGGTGACTTGACAGGTCGGGAGAGGTAACGCTCAATGAAGTACTTGACTAAAAAGTAGGTACACCCTAGCTATTAAACAGCAGTTTGGAGGTTAGAATAGTCGTCAGAATAGTCCTTCTCCCCAGAACATTATTTTTAATCAATATTTTTAATGTGCAATGCCTACTTTTCAGCCATAAGGATCTATGCAAATTAAAGCACACAGCTTACAAGTTACCAGAGATACAGTAGAAATATAATAATATGGAATGTGACTTTAGAAGTCCATCAAAAGTTGTGTACACATGTTCACAAATTTGTGTTTCAAAGTTTTGATCAAATCAATTAGTATATTCGACACCATCGTGTCACCAGAGGAAAGTTTTGGGACAGCTTCGATTAGTTGGGAAGAGTAAGAATAATGTTACCCAAATTCAACTGTTTCAATTTTATTTCCATCCACTGCATACCCCTCATTCAATGCCAATAGCCTTCAGAAAGTTAAGGTGACATGATGGGTTGATCTACTATAAAACTGTAGAATTGACATCCATTTTTGGTTTTTACGGCGGTGCGAAAAGTAGTTACCCAATCGTAATCTGTGTCACCGACTGCGAAAGATATTATCTAAATTGGTACTGCTTTGAGAAACTAACGTTATCAGTCGCCCCATAGAGAAGTGTGTAAATGAAAAATAATCTCAAATATCGAAAAACGAAGGGGGTTCTTCGGATATTTTTTCATCAGTGTCAGAAATTTTGTTCTCTTACGAGAACATCCCTCAACTGGGTCTGAAGCTATAGAACCTTTTGATGAAACTGAACATTTCTATCGGTATTTTTTTTACACGCAATCTCTATGGGCTCTGACGAGCAACAAACATTTTCCCACGCTGCTACGTCACTAGGCTAGCTAATTCAATATGCATGCTCGTACTTTCTGCACCGCCATATTTGGTTTTATACAAGTAAGGAATAACATGTGAAGTATAATACACTTATTAATGTAAAATTTTAAAAATTTATGTACTGCAGAGCAATATAGGAGAAGAAATACAGCAAAAAATCACGAAACTCTGAAAACTGGCGGCCATTTTGAATTTATGCAAATTAGTTATCCTTCCGCCAATCAGGTTATGTATTTCTATATAACGTATGAAGCATAATATGTACTTATTAATGTAAAACTATTTGTTTTATGAGCTTCAACAGCTATTTAGATTTAGCTATACAACAAAATGAATGTAAAAACATAGGAATTGGCGGCCATTTTGGATTTATGCAAATTAGGTGTAGTTCCACCACTTGGATTTTTTTGGACTTTTAGTATGTCATTCTGGGGACCTTATAGAAATGCATTGTGGTGAAAAAAATTCTATTGCAATTTTTTCCAGGTCATATCATATATTTCCCAGCCTACCCTGCTATGATTCTGATTTTCATAATGCATACACCTAGTGACATAAACAAAGTAAATAATTAATCAAAACATTCTTGGAAAGTATTAGTAGGCCAATGGTGTCATAATATTTTATACATCGTATAGCGGTTTACTGTAGGAACCTATGGTATATTATACAAGTAAACCTAAAAAAATATAAAATGGCACGAGACATTTCTATTTGTGCTTAATATGTTAAATATAGTTCATCCTTCACCAATTAAAGCAATCGGCAAAAGTCTAGGTGAATCAGTGCCGTAGAAAATGCGAAACTAGTGTCGCACATTTTGACGCAAAATTAAAATCAATGTTTTGCCCCTAGTTTTATTACTGAACAATTTTTTTTTTCAGTTTTTATTTCTTAATTGTTGATGTTTTTGAATCCTTCTAACATGTAGTGGATTTCATCTAAAAATTCCTTTGGGAAAGTGGTTATATAATGAATGGGTCCGTAGGAGCCCCCCCCCCCCTTATGCACTAACGGAAGTGCAAACCCCTTATGCAGGTAAGTGTTAACGTATTTGTAGTTTTATTGTAGTAGGAAGTGTTTATGTGAAGTATACAATACCATCGGGGTATTGCGTTTTATAGATCCGGTGTAGAAGTTAACCATTGTCCGGACCGTACTCATAGTCCGGGAACATGGTGACCCTCGTCAACTCGATTCAGTTGACTCTTTTACGCCACATTAGTTTTCCAGCTTTATTCCGTTATCGTCTATGAGCCCCGGACTATGGCTCCCATCGGACTAATCTCTGCTTTCCATTTTCACCCCTGTATAAAGTTTTATAGTCCACCGGACTTATAGTCCGCCTAACACGGTGAGAATCTGCCCTCGATTCATTGAACTCTTCTTCATGCAACAACGTAGTTTTAAACGCTTTATGTCCGTTGTCTTCTATGGGGCATGACTATGGCTCCCCGCGGATTACATCTGCTTTCACCTTATAATTTTGACGCGGATTTGGACAGTATTACTGCAAGCCTAGGCCAAAAAAAAAACAACAGTTTTTTTTGAGGGTTTTTTCCTCCGGAAAATTTCTGATTGGGCCTTTAATAGTAATTTTGTAACAACAACAACTTTCATTTCGAATAGTCTACACTGTGTGGGTCTAAATTTAGGAAATTCAAGTTATTATTGCTTAGGATGTAAATACTATCGAATCCTTTAACCATATATGTTAAGACTTCGGGATTCAACACCAGTAAATAACCGTGGAGAAAACCGGTACTGTCCCACCCCCTGCACTGAGGTTGTGTTTTTGGTGACCCTCGGCCTAATTATAAACCCGTAAACTGAGAGAAATGGCAGATCTGGTTGCAACTCATGGTTGCTATTTTTGTTTGCTCGTATCCACTTGTCATTGGTAATGCGTTTGTGGTGGTGTTGGATTTGTTTCAGCAAATTTGCTTATCCGGACCGCGTGTATCCATGGTACTGACCGCTCCTATCATGGCCCGCTATTTGAGGCTGGGGCGGAGTGGGTAACAGTCAGGGGTTTAACACCCTACTCTATTCGACACTGACTTCGATGTACATGTACAGTGTGACTCTCTCTTCCACGGACCAGACGGCTCAACGTCGCCCTCCGAAGGACGGGAGGCCTTTCCTGATCCATTTCCCAATTCCAAGTGAAACCATGGAGGAGATCGGTAATTTCTGTATTTAATCAATAGCTGGTATACAATCAAATCCAGAATTGGTATTACCCCCCCCGCATAAATCCCAAATCTTCCACACCCCGCCCCCCACCGGGATGCGAACCCGGGAATTTTGATTGTAAATGTTGACGCATAGGCGCACCCATAACCGCAGGCCCCTCTCTCCCACATGGTTGTTATAAATGTATACACCCTGTCTACCTGGATAACTACTTAGTTTAAATCTCAAAACAATGAATCGTATATGTTAATATACAGTTCTGATGCTACCGCTAGGAAAGCGAAGGACTCTCTCTAACTACACCTCTAGATGATATTCTATCGCTCGTCTACCAACCCCCCCTGCTTGATAGCTCAGTCGGTTAAGGCACCGGCAGTGTATACGAAGGTCGCCGGTTCGAATCCGGCCAAGCGCTGGCCATCTCCAGGGAATGATCAATAAATGTATGGTTGCTATCAATATTCGTAATACATCTGTAGGAATAACAAAAACCAAAAAAAGGTTGTCATTGATATGTTCTTTTGATCCACAAACCAATTTTAAACCTAATTCTTACGGGACACCTGACTGAAAAGTGCTGTGACCTCCAGGATCCACGTGCATGCTAGTCTTGGCCAGTCCCAGTCGCTCGAAAATTTGGGGATAACTACCCTAATGTCTGATTGAGTTGGGTAAAGATATGATATCTTCAGCAGAATGTTAGCTTTTAAGGTCTGAGAGTTCCATTGAGGAGAAAATGACGTGTTCATCTCCCATTTTTGTACATGAACGAATGGGAGCAGCATTTAGTGGTGTTGCAACCATACTGAGCTGTGTATAGCATACAGCGAAAATAGTTCGTTACCTCCACCTACTTCGGGAAGTAAATTTGATCTGTCAACTTGTTTTCAAACATTGGTGATCATAAAGCTTCCACCTGACCTATGTTCTATGCGGGGGGGGGGGGGGGGGGGGGGTTCTCAGCGCAGGAGAACTGCTCGCGAGGCAAGATAAGGTAAGTGAATGGAGCTGTAAAAACACTCTAGGCTGGCTTCGGTTTGGTTAATCGAATGTAAAATGCCGTCGTCGCAAGGTGCAAAATTTCAGCAGTCTGGTCCTGGCTTGCGCAATGTTTAGCCGATTAATAGCCACAAAAATGGATAAAGGTAAGCCATGACAACTTTTGTGATGTACATGTTCGGTTTTTACCAAGATGGCAGCTCTTCTTTTACCAGAAGTGAGCTATTTTTCATACAAGTTAATTGAAAGTGTTTGTCACCTATAATACCTTTGGTGTGACTGCTTACAAGCAGCCCCCCCCCCCCCGAGTAAACCACCCTCCCCTAATAAGCCCCCTCCTTTCCCTTCTCAGAGTCCTAGGTCTATAATGAGCAAAGAGTAATTATTTTTATTTCTGATATGCTTTAAAGCAATGGAAAACAAATGTTTTTTTTGGGTGAGCGCTGTCTAAGAAATCTTCAGTAGATAGCAGAATATGATATGTTAGGACACTACTATTTTGGTTGCCACTTAATTAAAAAAAAAAGAATTATTCTCATGAATGATCACAACATGTGAGGAGGTTTTTAAAGTAAGATCAAGAAATTGCGTTAATTTACAATTCTGAGATCTCTATAGGAGTCACACCAGTAAATAACGTGAGAAACCGGTACGTCCAGCCCCCACTGCAAATGAGGTGTTTTTTTTGGTGACCTTCGCCTAATTATATACCCTTAAACCCTTAAAACTGAGAGAAATTGCGAGATCTGGGTTGCAAATCATGGTTGCTATCAATATTAAGTATAAAAATCTGTAGGAATATCAAAAAAGATTGTCATTGATATGATTATTTTGATCCACAACCAATTTTGTAAATAACCGTATTCTTACAGGGAACACCTGACTGAAAAAGTGCTTGTGACCTCCAGGATCCACGGTGCATGCTATCTTGGCAGTCCAGTCGCTCGAAAATTTTTGGGATCACTACCGCTAATTTCATGATATGATTGGGGAAGGCGATATGATGCTCTTCAAGCAGAATGTTAGCTTTAAGGTCTGACAGGATGTTTCCATTGAGGAGAAAATGACGTTTTCATCCTCGCCCATTTTGTACAGGAACGAAGGGAAGCACAATTTATGGTGTGAAACCTTCTGTTTAAAAGGATGTAGTACTATCAATTCTACCATTTATGTTTTATAAATTTCTATTTACATACTACAAAGGATCTCGAATATTGGATATTTAAAAACACCCTCTTATCTTATCACATTTCACACAAACACGAGTGAGCTTAATAAAATGCTTAAAACATATATCAATAACAAGAATGATGCATAAAAACAAAATTTGTATAATTTTACTTACAAAAATAAAAATAGATTTTGCTCAAATTTGCCGCACAAATGTGTTTCTTTTTTGTTGCTTATAACTCATCCACTGCTCACAACCCACACCACATTTGTTAAATCGATATTACTAAGTAAGCTTGGACTCTTGCCTATGGGTAGGGATAAACCCACCCTATAATGTTGGTTATGACAAAGAGGTTCTAATAATAGAGAGGCAAAACGTTAACGTAATCTTTAGAAATTCATCGTCTCGCATGTTTTGCCGACCACAAAGAAAACATAGATACCAACAATCGAAAGCAATGGCTGCCTCCGTTTCTTTTCCACCTGCTGTGGGTGCCGCTTTTGCATATACACTAATCGTATGATACAAATTGATGTAGTGTTAGAGGTGGCCAGGTGTATCATAGTGCACCTGGATCATTGTGCTCAGATACTCTTCTTTTCCCTAATGCAAGCGTCGCTTAGGTGAAAATATGTATTCATTGAGGCGGTTTATTGAAATCAAGAGACGACGTGTCATTCATTGTTGTGTGGGCCATGGGTAGGACAATTTTTAACCACCCAATAGCCACCCAATAGCACCCAACATCCACAAACTGATTATTTTGCCGGATTGTTTGTATCGAATTGAATTATGTGTTATACAAGCCCCAAACTAATAATGTTCCGTGCATAATATTCAAAATGTCAGCGCCCACACAAAAATCCATACTACACTATTCACTCAAGACAAAGTTTTTGTAATGGTGAAAAGCTGATGTGATTGCTCTTGGTTAAAATGAGCACGCAGATTTCCAATCTGAGTCAGAATTTACCCATCACCTTCAAAATCTTAAGATCCAGTTTGATGTGACTTTCACACCGCCCTACACGAAGAATCCATTAATTCTGTTGATATGTACATACCAATCAAGCAAGTACATACACAATCCGTGTTTATACCACTATGTGTTAATTTATTTTAGGCCGGATATTATTTCTTTGGCACCAAACAAAAAAAAAATCTGAGGGAGCTAGAATCATTTCCTCCTCTTAGGCCTGAAGCTTTTTGTGCTTAGAATAGAACACAGAGTGATGGCAAAAAAAATCATTACAAACAAAACTAAGAATCGGGGTGAAAACTGGTCTACAGGACAAAGAATATACAATTGGTAGGTGTTATGCTCACCATCATTCGTCATTGGTGGACTATAGAAGTGTTCTCTGGGCCTCAGTAAAACTTGTAAAGGCAATGGTCATGAGGGTAATTACTTCAAGTATTTGAAAGAGTTTTGGTGCAGATGCAAAACTCCATGCAGGTTATTCTCATAGGAGTCCAAATCTGATAAATGTTATGTGATAGTGAGACCAAATAAACTAACCCACTTAAGGTTACTAAGTACTTTTCTTCTAAGGCGATCTTTGGTGCTTGGATGGGCATGGATGATGCGCCACAGGTAAAGACGTACTGTCTTCAGGTATATTTTTGCCATTTGGTCCAAAGATATAACTTTTGTCCAACCATTGGTCATTTATAATCCTGAACAGGTATACTGTCCTGTAAGTAAGTATATGCTGCCCTATGCAAACCTATTAAACCGACCAATTCTGACTACCTTTTGAAATTAATGAAGCAGCTATTTTGAATGGTCAATTTAAAAAGACCGGGAACGAATCATTTGCGTATAGTTGTAATGAAAAGGCTTTGAATTGTTGACCACTGTGAAATCGGCAAGTGTATGGAATCACAAAGCTATAATCTTTTGTAAAATCAATGGAGTGTGGCTAGTTACCATCATTGGAGAAGCCCCATCTTAATTTTTTTACTTTCTTTCATGAAGATCAGCAGTGAGGTGAGGTAAGTAAATGTAATCAGGGACCGTCTGATGTAACATGGATGTTAATTTCAGCGTACCCATGGATAGGGTTAACGTAATTATTTTTTTGTTGGTGGCCTTTTGCAGTCCAATAATTCTATTGATATTTTCCTTGGTAGTACCTCCTCTCCATTCTAATGGAACGGCTTGGTCACATGGATGGAAGATCGTTCTGAAAATACACTATATCATTGATTTGCGAAATCAAAACATCGAACACAAAATAGTCAAAATCATATATTTACATGTCTGTAACAATTATAGTTATCCTAACATACCCTACAAGTTATAAGACAAAACCTTTAACCAAGGACACAATCAGAAGATTTTAGTCATTACTGTCCGTACGGACACCTACTACCACACGTAAATTTTGAATGGTGATGCGTATCTTTGAACGCTGTGGTTTCTTCCTCTTTTTGATTTTCATTGCAAAAAAAAAAATGATTGTTAGTTTCCTTAAATATCCAACCCTTGTTTACCTGGAGAACTAAGCAGTTAACATTTCTAAACCAGCTTGAGTTCTAAGCAGAATGGGAACCATTTGAGTTTGTAGTCTATAACTTTCTCGAGAACCATATAGAGACAAAAACATGCTAAATAATTGGACAATACAGTGGGTTCCCCCCCCCAAAAAAAACGCAACACTTTCAACAATCAAGCACACACTCCCCAAAAACTCCCTACTACATTACACCACACAAACAGAACAAAAGACATGCCAACAAAAGCACACTGGTCACTCAAAGAAATGGCCAGAAAACAAGTGGACAAAACACATGCATAACAAAAGCACAATGGTCACTAAAAGAAATACCAAAAGACAGGTGGACACAACATACGAGAGAACACAAAAGAAAAGAATGCCAACAAGCTGGAATTTCAAACAGACAGCGGCAATCAAATTAACTAGAAAGAAGTGCAGTGTACAGTAAAAAATAAGTATATACAATTGAAACCCCATTTGTGACATCATCATCTCCACGATTTGGGTTGAGTGGCTTGTGCCGTTTACTCACGGCGCGGCGCGGCGCGTCACGTTATTTTTGCCCATTGGATTACACGCTTTATTCCGTCATGCATGCATAACGTGCATAACGGAATAAAGCGTGTAATCCAATGGGCAAAATTAACGTGACGCGCCGCGCCGCGCCGTGAGTAAACGGCAAAAGCCGGGTTGAGTAACAAAACCAGGTAAATTTTCTTGAAATGTATAAAATGCCACCTCGTGCTAAATTTTACGTTATTGAGGGGCTGTTAGTTTAGTTTGTAGATAGAACACCGCTCAATTTCGCATTGATTTGAGATGAATGTGTTTTGCTGAACTTTCAAATTCGTTTCAAGGGTCTAATTTTTTTAAAAGCTAGGTAGTAAAGGAGCTAGGTTGTAGTTTTCCGTCAGTAGGTTAAGTAATTTGTAGCTTAGTTTAGAATGCTTTTGCAGCCAAGATGGGAACCTCGTAATTTTTGGCCACGGATTTTACTTAACAAAATAATGCCAACATTGTCGTTGTTTTGTGCCTGTGAAATTTTGTCTTCCATATGTGATTTTTAAAACATTTAAACAATAATTACAGCAATAGAAAATCAAACTTATGCCATGGCTTATGCAATTTAAAGAAAGAATATAATCGATTCACAGATATTAAATGTATAAAATTATATTTGGTATTATAGATTTCAATTATTTTGTGCGTCAGTCTAGTCGATTTGTTTTGGGAATTAACTGCTCGGTCTACGGTACCCTCGGCCAGGGAAATGATTAACTTCGTCACAAGTTATTCTTTTAATTTTTAATTGAAAACCCCTGGTCCATGACAATAACACCTCGAATCTGCGTGGCAATATAACAATGGCTCCTTATACCTGTATACCGGGCCGATTGTTGAATATCTATAGCTCATGGTTTGCTGAAGTCTATACATATCCATTGGTCGCTGATATTTGGAAAAAGAAATTGAGGTGGCATTTTAAGAAAATGTGCAAGTTTTATGTGCGGGAACAGACAGTTATATCATTTTAATAATTTATTATGAATTTACACTTGGTTTTGCCTTAGCCCCCTGATGGCGACTACAGATTTTGTTATAGAGATGGTTATTTGTTCTACGCCCCATCTTCTACTTCTTCTTTAAATGAGAAGAAATAAATCAACGTTACATACGCCGCGTCAAAAACAGTATACTGCATTTATATGTTATTTATTTATTTATATATCTTTTTCATTACAGCTACGGAACTCTACTCAACAGGTTTTTAACACTGCGTGCCAGTCTGCCATGTGCATGGAATTAATGATATTAATTGCTGCTGTTGTCTTGTGAATACTTCAAAATTAGCCTTGGTTATAATCGAGTCAACATCTTGTGCAACACTGGTATATATTCCAACAGGTGATTGCAGAGGAGTGATATGTGGGCTGAAATAACTAATGGCTAGCTACGTTGATACAAAAAAATAGAAAAGTAATGAAAGATGTTCGTTGATAAAAAATAATAATAATTAAAAACCCACTGCTTATAGGCATATATAAACTCCTCAAAAAAGTTTGGATTTTTTTTTTTTTTTTTTTTTTTTTTTTTTTTTTTTTAATTTGAAGATTGTTTTCATAGTATTTAGTATCAGCGAAACGGTCGTTCATTTTCCTTTATAGCGACACCTCATTTTTAACAACCACGTAATATTTGGGTATAATTTGGAGCAATTCCGTGACCGTGGAGAGCAGAGCGTCATTTCTCAGTGGATTTCAGTGAAACTCAGTAACGGTTGCTTTTCCAGAGGTCTCTACTTTGAAATTTGTTTCACGCTCTCCTGTAAAGGGATTGAGCACTCTTAATTCCAAAGATAGTCCAACTGTAAATCGTACTGTTGATATATAAAATCGATTATTCTACTATTTCGGTTGCCATTGGCATTTTAGCGTTCTTTGAGTCTACATATCTCTCGCTTTTTATGTGTTATTTTGATAACCTCGACGAGTTCCTACTCAGATACTATAACTTTGCTATACTTTTGACGACTACATCAGTTGAGAGTTACCGCAAATGTCCGGTATCAAAACACTTTTTCAAATATTTTACACCAAACCAACTTTCACGAAAATTGTTAATCTTAACGTATCCAGCGCAGTAAACACAATTTCTTAATCTCACAATATAATTATTCAATTAATTATGAACATTCACGTAGCAATCCTATCAGAGCATTGGAATACGTCCACCTGAACGCCTCGAAATTGTCATTTGTGTTTTAGGAAATATTGAAGTTCGTTTTTTTGAAACAGACCGTTTTAAAGAAAACCTTGTGAACAATGTTATCCGTAGTTCTCCTGAAGTATATACCCCTTCACTTCGCCACATAGTATGTCATGGGTCTACTTGCCACTGCCACTAGTGGTATTGAAGCATTTCGATTTGCTTCTATAAACCTAGTTTTATATGTGTTTAATTGTGATCACTTTCTCGTGAACACTTTATCCGTAGATTCATGCCGTATTTTGACAAATTGTTTTCCAGCGGGTTGTCTTTTTCCATTGCAATTTATGGAGACTTCTGCACCCATCAGCTGACAGCAAAATGGGGAATTTGTTTATTTTCCGTGTGTTTTTATATTACCGTAAACTACTTCACATGAACATGACATATATTCTTAATAATACTATTATGTCAATATTTTTGTTATAGTGGGCAATAATCCACGAAACTATGCCTACACAACCGTAATACAAATTTGCCGCATATTTGTGAATGTGTACACTTGTAGTACAAGCTATTAACTGAAATACTGTAGGTGTGTTAACTGCTAATGCTGCTCACAGAGATAACGTAATTCACATGTATCTGTCTTTTTGATTAGAGGAAGTATCTTTGGACGATGAAAAGTATTTTTCATGTTAGTCATTACTATAGTTACATATCGCCATCAAAAGAAGCAACTATATCGGACTTTTATTGTAACATTTTCCATAATAAAATACATGGTGCGCGCTGATTGCGGAGTGTTATTTACAGGATGAGTCAAAAAAACTTGACCCTGATTGTATCCGACATTTTTAATTTTGAGGTAACATATATCTAACATATTTTATATCAACCGAAAGATTAGTTCATTATCTTTAAATTGCCGCAAAGATCATTCACATCGGTTGAGTATAGACCGAGCCAAAGTCGTACGAATCAAGTAGTCTGTTTTGCGCTCTGTCCACGGATTCACATTAAAATGAATGGCGTTCAGAGAAGCAAATCAGTGTCCAGAAGAAAATCGGACTTTTTATTGACTGCAAAATAAATGTGGCGATATCCGATATTTAACCCCGCAAAATTCAGTCACAATTTACCATCAATGCCCTCTTAACATTTCTACGTCCTCATCACCCATAAAAATCATTTGAAAAATAAATTAAAGCAATATTAGTACATTTTTTTGAAGAGCGCCCTCAATTTTTCAAAAAAAAAATTAGATTCTTACACGGTTGCATTGGTAACGGGCTAGCACACTATACCTGTGAATGGTTAAGCTCTAAAAATGTCTATGTGTCACAAACGAAGGAATTTTGTAATTAGAATAATTAATATCGGGATCCCGATAATAATTCAACGGCTGCTGGAAACGGCCTTCCAATGTGAAATAGCCGGGAAATAGCGACATGTACATATCTACGCTCATCCATTAGTTGTTTTATTGGTTCAGGCAAGTCAAGTTAGAGGTTATATTCTTGAGGTGGCACTATTTCATCATGGACGGACATAAACGTAGCATTTCCAGCTCCGCCGTTAAGTCCAATCTGGGATCCCAATTTTAATTACAAAATCGCTTATTTTATGATAAATACGCATTTTTTAGCATTCTCGTTTGCAGGTATAGTTTCGTAGACAATTACCAAAATAACTCTGCAAAAATATCCAATTTTGAAAATTGGGAGCGCTCTTCAAAAAATGTGCTAATATTGCTTTAACTTGATACATGTGTCACTTTCTGGAGGAGTTGAATGAATCAGACCATATGAAGGAACAGACATCGGTGACAACCTTTTCGGGTTTAAAGTATTGTCTATATTTGCAGACCAAAATATGCCACATCTTGAAAAAAGTGTTTCTTATAAAACTTACCATTTTCACTGGCTTTTACACCTTTTAGATACCATTTTATTTGACATAAACATAGACATACCCTTATCATCTACCGTGGATAGGGGGAAAAGCTGACTACTTGATTCAAAAGAATGTAGCTCAGCCTATACTTATCCGATTTGAATTATCTTTGCAGCAAATTAAAGATAATGAAATAAGCTTTCTGATGATACCACATATGTTAGATATATGTTATTTACAAATTCAAAATGGCGGACACAATCAGGGTCATTTTTTTACTCACCCTGTATGTCATTACAACTGAAATTACAAACTAGTTGATATCCCACTGAATTACTCCAGGATACGTAACTTTCTATTAAGCATGTCAGCCACACTATCTAGGCATTAGTATTATACGTTAAAAAGGTGCAGGAGTCACACAATATGTTGTTTACTTGTCGAATTTAATAAGAAATATGGATAATATTAATTTTACCACAGCAAAATATTAAAATAATATTGATTTTGGTAAACTAAAACTAAAAGCTCCGTTTTATGGAGTAATGAATATGGAGCAAGAATGCATATGATTTTGGCTCTATCTGATTGGATTGTTCAAAACTCAATCCTAACCCCCCACCAATCATAGTAAGACTAATAATTTATCATTATCAAACTGGTATTTTTACAAAAAAACGTCACTACAACAATATTTTGTCTGATTTCGTTTAAATCAGGTGAAATATGGTCCGGCAATCGGTGTCTTCAGTAATCAATAGGCTATTTTAATCAATTTATTGCTGTCAACAGACTTCATTTCATTCATTTCATTAAGTTTATAAAATTGTCATTTGCAGCACATATAAAAGCTGAATTTACAACAATTTTACAATATTTATACACAAATTAAAATCATTACTTTAAAAAGATATCTTTATAAGTCTTATATCATAAAACAAACATTTAATAAATAATTAACAGCAAAAACAACACACCACTCACACCATTAACCACCAAACTTATAGTGTGTAAAGGTCCCAGGAAATGCAAATAGAATGATTTGATTTTGTCAGACTCAAGGAGGTGCCAGAAAGCAATTCATATTTGGGTTGGTGATACTCATTTTTTGTGGTACTATTATTTATGAGAGTGTATAGAAATTCCAGGTGACTAGTGTGAATCTACTTCTAACCTGACTGGTAACAATAGTTTTCACAATGATGTCACCGGTAGGTTTCTATTTCTGGCCCTGTTTTTTTATTGCAATGGAATGCCCCAAGATTTGGAAATTTTAATCCTCTCATTTCCTGGGACTTTTATGCTTTTCGGGCAACACTTTTTCAAACACAATGCAAATAATGGTATGCAGACATCAATGTCTCAACACATTAAATATCCACAATCAAAACCAACCGTACGTATATACCTGGCACAAAAGTATCTCGGCCATGTTTTTTCGATCAGTATTGTTCCAAAAGTCAGACCATTTTGGAAGGTTTTCCGAAATATACAATGTGTGTTGCCAGTTTCTTGCTCTTTCATTTAACCCCCTCGCTTTAAAAAAATCGTGCAAAAAATGGCTGCGATAGAGCGTCCCGAAAGCAAACCCCCCAAACCAAAGGTGCAGTTTTTTGTTTTTTGATTTTTCATGGTCACTGTGTGGTACAACGCAATCATACATGTGGATTGATGCATGGAGGTAGGAGATACGGTGAAAGCTCTTCCCTAATTGTATTACGCAACGCCTATTATCCCAATTATATCACCTGGCAACTCATTGTCCAAAGCAAGACCAACAAAGGCCATTCTCGGCAGGGAGTACCACTGGGTGAAGCATTCAAAACCAGTCGTTCCGTGCTGGGCGCTGACATTTTGAATATTGCACGGAAGAATTATTAGTTTGGGTGCTGTATACACACATAATGTCAATTCGATACAAACACCGGCACCATATCAGTTGTTGGTGTTGGTGCTATTGGGTGTTAAATTTTGTCTACCCATGGCCACACACAACGAATGAAATGACACGATAGTCGTCTTGATTTAATAAACCGCCTCAATGAATTCTTCTTTTCACCTACGCGCGCTTTGCATTATGGGAAAAAAGAGTATCTGACAACAATGATCCCGGTGCCTATTATTACACCTGGGCCACCTCTACGGGATGGGTCTTATTTACGCCAGGGGGGGGGGGGGAATGGAGGATTTTAGGGGATCCCGAACTTGCTTTTTGTGATCTAGAGGGGGGAACGTGAAAGTTTCATCAACGAGAGAAGGGTGAACATTGAACTTTTAAATGGGGACATCAGCATGATAAAGGGGGGAAGGGGGAACTTTTTGAACGGAAGCGAGGGGGGGGGGAACGCGAAAATTTTTTGCCGAAAAAAGTTGAAACTCTGCATCCCCCTGGCATACATAATGACCGCTCCTCTAACACTACATCAATTTGTATCACTACTGTTTAGTGTATATGCAAAGCGTTAAGCGGCACCCACAGTATGTGGGGGGAAGAAGCGGAGGCAGGCCCTTGCTTTCTATTGTTGGTACTGCTATGTGTTTTTCTTTTGTCGGCAAACAATCGAGACGATTAAGTTCTAAAGATGAACGTAACGCTTAACCTCTCTCTCTATAGAACCTCTTTGGTGAGTACTCTTTCATGCTCTATGATCATCGATCGCCGAAGAAGCGGGGTATGCTGTTTTGAACGATATGACTGTGCGCAGAAAGGTAATATCCCCCATGCGCATTGGTTTGTGTACAGGTGGAGACTAAACAAAGGATTGAGTCGATTACGGCGAAATTCTGAGTATTTTCAGTCCAAAAAAATTGAGATAGCATGTTCTAAGATGATTACCAATGATTCTAGTTTTTGAAAAAGTGGATTTTTGTAACGAACGCCCGTATTTCTTAAAGTAGCTAATAATTGGAGACGACATCTAACTTAATTGGGAAGAAAATGCCTTTCTAACATGACATCAAACTGACAGTGCCGAGGTTGCCCCGTTTTCTCATTTTGTCCCAAAGTTTGGTTCATATTAGCACAGCATTGTGATGTTAGTTAAGGCAGATACTGTAATTTTGCATTTTGTTATAAGCCTCAATTGGGCAGAGGGGAGAAGAATAATATTTGCAAAACATTGGTATTAACACCCTGCATAGGTCAGTTCAATGTCACCCTAGAGTTCACACAAGGGCAAAGAGGTCAACACACATTACAGCATGCCGATAGGTCATAACTTCAACACATCACTAACGTTTCATAGATCTATCTATTTGTGACATACATTTCGACATTTTAATAAGAGGGTCTTCTTCATTTAAAGGGAACGAGGGATTTTCTGAGAATATTACAATTTGATAAAATTTGACTTTGTTGTAGCATCCCACCGAGCATTCGTAGGTTTTATTGAACAAAGAAAATAAAACAAAAAGTATTTTGAACTTGCGCTGCTGTCCTGATCGGCCCCATAAACAGCATACTCGATATCTGTCTGTACGACAGAAATACAAAGGAATATTATTCCATGAAGAATGGCTTTTACGGCTTTATTCCTCCGGTTTGATTTAATATATTGGTACAATTTTTAGAATGGGAGGGGCATATTTTGCTGGAGATGTCCTCCTATCTCTTTAAGCTTAATACATTAAACATAACCATTGAACATTTCATTGAAGAGATTCCACAGTGACCTAGCTCACATGGGGATACGTTCGTGAATTTGTTTTGAAAGATGCTAACAAGTCTCTCACATTTAATACCCAAGCCCAAAATGAACAACATCGGATTTAATTGTTATACTTTTACGAAATCATAGTGTCTAGTGTCTGTGGGGGGCATGATAAATAGTTTTAGGTCATGAAGGGGTAGCGTTCAAAATAGCCGGTAAAACACACCACAGCGGTATGCATTTTAAGGAATCTTGAATTTTAAGAGGCAGGAAGCACTCAATTGAGACAATGGGGCCATAGATGTCGGAGAGAAGGAGAAAGCGATCTTATTAAGCAATAATAGCACATTTTTTTTTTGAAGAGCGCCCCATTCCTTAAAAAAGAGATTTAAAAACAGTTGCATTGGTAACGGGCTAGTAAAGTATACCTGTGAATGTTAATCTGCTAATTCTATGTTCACAAACGAGGGATTTTGTAATGACAATAATTATTATCGGAGATAATTCAACGGCTGCTGGAAACAGCCTTCCAAGGTGAAATAATCCGGAATCAGCACCAGTTCGTGTCTAACGCTCATCCATTAAAACAGTGTGTTTTAATTGGTTCGGGCAAGTCCAGTTAGAGGTTATTTTCTCAAGGTTGCACTATTTCACCATGGACTGACATAAACGTATCATTTCTAGCTCTGCCGTTTAGTCCAATCTGGGATCCCAATTTCTAATGACAAAATCGCTTATTTTATATACATAGACCTTTTTTTCGTCATTCTCGTTCGCAGTATAGTTCCCCAGAAATTAACCAACGTAACTTGCCAAAATATCAAATTTTGAAAATTGGGGCGCTCTCAGAAAAATGTGCCATATTGCTCAATCCCCCCCCCCCCACCCCCCAATTCTGCGTGCTGATCCCCACGTTTAGAGAACCTCTAAAAAATTGAGGGATTTGACTTTTATGGGTTGCTTTGCTCCCCCCCCCCGCAAAAAAAAAAACTACATATTGCTCAAGTAAGTTAATATGCGAATCCCCTTCTTCATCATGACAATTACCAACCCCCCGCTCTTAGAAATGTTGCCTCCCATTCCCCTTGCGGCACCAAGATGTGTTTTGTAAAACCAAATGGCTTGCTCAAATAACCAAAAACATTGATATAAAGGGCCAGCCAGGCCTGTTCTACGCCTACTTGTTGAATATGCCCCATTGATAACAGAATTTATTCATCTGTTTATTTCCTAAAAAACAGGAAACTATAAATGAATTTTGATTATACATTGCAAAAACAGCAAAAAACGTACTACGAGCTCAATGTTAATGCTGAAAATGCATGTGCAATCAACATTGCATCGATGTACATTCAATGCTGTGGTAAATATTCGTCTTCTCCAAAATCATACTTTTAAGAAATCGGCGTTACAAAAATTCAATTTTTAAAAGCTGAAAGTACGAGTAAACTAGAATCAATGTAACTCATCTAGGAACATTCTAATCTCCTACTTTTAATAAATGAACCCTCAAACTGACCCTAAATGACCCCAAATGACATTGTTTTACCTTGAAGATAATTGACGGTGACGTGGTTCATATCTAAAATAATAAATAAATTTAATTTTAAACATTTATGCCAAGTTTTCAATGCTTTTATATAAAGAAATGCACAATTCTTACAATATATGGTCGCTATCTGCTTACTATGTACTCGATGCAATGTTGATGCACATGCATTCAGCATTAAACGGCACTGGCCCATTTTCACACAAAAAAAACTTCAATTTGCTCTCAAATGATATCCTAGTAGTCCATTGGAAGAACAAAGATATATTTACAACATAAAAATAACATACCCCAAAACAGATAGGGACATTGATCTGAGGATAAAGACATCCCGGTCATTTGTAGGTCCAACTTTTTAAGTTTTCCATAAACCTTTACTCAACAAATGTTGGTATATTACATTAATATTTTTGACCCGTACTAAACCGATATAAAACCACAAAGGTTTAATAGACCGATCAAACAGGGTTCATAGCGTGGGAAACAAGCTTACGGCGTGCGTGTTCTTGTGTTAAAAAAAACGCCATTTTTCGGTCGTCTGCTGATTAAACGTCGCCGGCGACGTTAAATTACAAAATCGTTCTGTTTACCCATACGAAGCTGATTGGTCTTAATCATTTCGGTGGGGCTTTTGTATATAAAAGCTTTACAAACCAATGCAAAAATATCGATTTTTGAAAAATCTTGAGGGCGCACTATTTTTTCACATGTGCCAGTGTGTCTTTAAATATTGAATATACTCGGTTGGTATTGTACGCATACAATGTTTTTTCGACCCTGTGTTACGAGCGCGCGATGATCATCTGGTCAAAGGTTTTGAAAGAGCTTCTCTTCTCTCCTACCCTCCATTATTGATGCTACACAAAGACGGTTTTTCCGACTGAATAGCGAGAAAGAAACTTCAATTATTAATCAGTCAGTTCAGTTTCATTTTTTAATTTCCTAACATGTGACAAACAAGTGACAAAACAATAACATCAGAGCGGAAAATTATGGAGGAGAAGGCTGGAAGGCCAAGTAGGGGCCCGATAAGAAGCCCTCCCTTAGACGAAAAACTTGAGTTACACATATACATTTAGATAATTAAAGTAAAATGAAAAGTAAATAGTGATTGTGGTACATTGTTTGTGTCCCAGTACACTGCATGCCCTGTTAAAAATCCAAAAAAACTGCAACTTTTGGTTTTTTTGTGGGGGGGGGGGGTTTCGTCTTTCGGGGGTGCGTTCTAATCTCAGCCATTTCGTTCTGCACGCATTTTTTAAAGCGCGGTCGTTTAAATGAAAGAGCAGGCCTAGGCCACAAAGGTATATTTCGAATACTTTCAAATCGTCTGATTTTGGCACAATACTGCTCGAAAAAAATGTCTTGATACTTTTTGTGAATGCCAGGTAGCTTACATATAGACCATGGGTTTCGTTCGCGAAAGCAATCTTAAGACTGACGTAGCCCTGGTTGCG
Organism: Ophioderma brevispina; assembly: GCA_023653785.1. Taxonomy (NCBI): domain Eukaryota; kingdom Metazoa; phylum Echinodermata; class Ophiuroidea; order Amphilepidida; family Ophiodermatidae; genus Ophioderma; species Ophioderma brevispina. The sequence continues at coordinate 42,912 of JAMKCH010002831.1, forward strand.
ACGTAAGTTCTCCTAAGATTTTTTCAACGCGTTCCCGTGAAACTTGCAGACGTAGGCTACGGTGTGTCCTACGAGTACGCCACATTTTACTATTAAAACCGTGGTGGTCATGATTACACGTCGCACACTCGTAGTGTGTGTTAATGAACAAAAAAAATCGGTCCCCACCGTTTTCCCATCCATGCATCTTGTTTGCAATCTATCATGGTAACATCATTTATAGTTTTCAGAAAATGAATTGATAGGCAGTCCTTAACGCATAATAAGATATTAGCAACCCGCAGATCTCTTCTTTCAATGATATTCAATATTTAATATAACATTCAGATTGGCTGATAATCAATTGTTAATTGCGCAAATGAAGCGAAAAAATCGGTGCATGTACACATTAAGTTAACTAAAACAGATTAAATGCAAAATCAGTGTTTTCTGTAAAGCTGCAGTTCCTATCTCACACTGTTAAAATAAAAAAAGCCTGATGGAGAGCTGCCACCATATTGTAATCAACGTGCCGAAGGTCAAGCGAGAAGTGCCCCTTGAATGCGTCTCAGGAAGAATTTCCTGAACTGCACATCTCCCTGTCATGGGCGGGCATCATACAAACGACTCTCTGAGGTCTCTGGGCTTAGGACCAGACTCTGGCGGGGTTAAACCGGTATCATGGGATCCTAAACCTTCCCCACTTCCCTCAGAGATAAATTTAATTAAACGATCATCAAAGATTGAGCCAATTGTTGATTAGCAAACAATTTGGCACACCCCCTGGTGCCATGACATACAGTGTATTTTCACGAGACTCCAGGGCTAGACGAAATATATCACTCTGGCTTCTGTTTCGGTATTGCATGCGGCGTTGTAAATATAGCACAGGGAATAAAGATGGCAGCTTCCATGATTGTTGTACAGTCGTGACATTTGTCGGAATAATCTGGATTTTTTTTTGCACGGAATACTCCAATGACCATGAAAACCATCTGGTACGTCTTATTTAGGGATATTTCATTATATATGTGCCGATAAATTTATGCCATAAATTCCTTAACTAAAAAAAAAAACTACATTGATTAAAAAATAATGGAAGTATGGGAATTGAGTGAACACTTAATTAAAAGGTGCCCATTTCGTGATTGCCGCACCATCTGTTTTTATTCATTGGTCCCTAGATATCCTGGAGAAAACCTTATGCTCACATTTGCGGTTTTGTGTTATTAGTAATTACGCTTTCCCATACGCTACTGTGCTGTGCGTTTACGGACAGAAAATACAAAATTGCGAGTTTCTTACAGATGCGACCGAATTTGCACGTAAGATTGGGCACACGTGGATTACTGAGGCTAACGGTTCAGATGATATAAAAATCTCAACATTTTTTTTAGGTAAGTCGGGGGGGGGGCAAGGCTGTGGATCACGAAATGCCCCTTTAAAGACAACTGCTTTTGCAAAACATTGTCAAGTTATCGATTTCACAGTGAATGAAATTGACTAATGAGCTTTTAACCTGTGATAATAATATTTGTTTTCACAAAAATAGGCAATTGTGACTGTTTTAATATCATTTCAATATGCATTAAACGTACATTACATTTAAAAGCAGGATTGTAAAAATAAAATATTACTCATCACATTTGACTGGATCTGTAGACAGTGGTGAACAGCGTTTTCTGATAACGTGTTTCTGGATTTTGTTCATTGGCATTACAATCATCGATTTAAATTTTATGCGGTGGGAAATAGCAAATAACATTATCCCTCTTCAAAATTTGGATGTATGATGTTAAAATGCCCACATATCGCCAATAATATGAATGGTGAACAACGTTATCTGGCAATGTACATGTAGAACCGTTTCTGTTCTTAACATTATAGGCCTAAAAAGTGTAAGTAAATGTCGTGTAAAATTCAACTTAAAGCAAAAAGAAGCAATATGATGTAATTACACATTATAGTGTTTCATAACCACTTCTCTTTAAAATTTAGATTAGATATTTAGAAATCAAATTAGATGAAATGAGCATTTTGTCACTGTTTGAAACGATTGTATGGTGTATAATACCTTTATATCCGTGTATTATTTTGCTTACATACTTAATATAATAAAATACAGAAGTACATAACAATGAATTAACATGTTGAGTGTTTGAAGCGGATTTGATCTTAAACCTATCTCTAAGAAACCTACGGTGTGAACAACGTTATCCAGCGCCATTAATACAAAAGAAAATCTGAATTCGTATTCTTTAAGTAAGGTAATCGTTTCAAGTTACATTGAATGAATAGATCCCAATTGCTTTATTACAGCAATTGTGATAGTTTTGTGCTGTAGTATAACTGAAATAGAAGTTATGGAAAAAAAGTACAAATATCATAGAACAATACTTCCACTAAAGTTGAAAAATTACATCTATACGTTAGTGAGTATAACAAGAAACCATGTATTCCTTTGCCAAACATAGTCCGTTTGTATTATAGAGAGATATTCCAAGGAAAATACTTCTACTCTTTGTATGTTTCACACATTTAATTGATGATGAGATGACGCTCTCAGTAAAAATTATACTGGATAACGTTGTTCACATCGGAGATAAGTTATACAAAAAAGTACATAATTGAATGGTCTGCTATATAAAAATGTAAGTAGTGGTGTTCGTAAATTTTATTGCTCCAGTATCTTCAACATGGTGACTTATGGTTGAGGAGTGATATTTGTCGATAGCTCTTGGGATTAGTTGAATCTTTCCCAGGCTTCAGAGGTGCCATAACATGTGATTTCCTACAGATCTTTGGGAACCGGCATCGGATGTTTCCATCAAGTTCCTCTGTTGTTGCTATCTGTTATCAGGGTATGACTTATCAGTGTTTCATTGTTTACCGGTCCATCTGATTTTCTGTACTTGAACTCGAACATGCATGTAGTTATTGGATGAATTCTATGGCCGGTATTCACAAAAGCAGGTTAACTTTAACCCAGTGTTAATTTTAACCCTGGGTTAAATATCCCATAGAGAATGACATGAATTTAACCATGATCGTGGGTTAAACCCTGTTTAACTCTGGGTTAAAGTTAAACCGCTTTTGTGAATACCGGTGTGAAAGCAGATATAGTCCGGTGGGAGCCATAGTCCGGGGCTCCATAGACGATAACGGAATAAAGCGTGAAACTAATGTTGCGTAAAGAGTCAACTGAATCGATTGCCCTATTGTTCACCATTGTTCCCGGACTATGAGTACGCCGGACAATGGTTACTTCTACACCGGCCTATAAGTTTAGGGTGAAAAATATCATCTTGAGGGATTCTACTTGTGCCTGTAGCCTACTGAGGATGAAATAGAGTACAGGAAAATACTGATCGTCTAAATTTATACCATGTGCTGGACAATCATTCTGATGGTACAAGACGAAGGCTATATACGGTCTTTTTCTGTTGTTACGCGGCTTGTTATACCTCGTTCCAAGAGCCGTTCCAAGCGTAGATTTGGAGAGAGATATTCCAACGTCATTGGTCTATGGACCCGGTGTAGAAGTAATTCGAATCCGGGGTACTCATAGTCCGGGAACAATGGTGAACAATAGGGCAATCGATTCAGTTGACTCTTTACGCAACATTAGTTTCACGCTTTTATTCGGTTATCGTCTATGGATCCCCGGACTGTGGCTCCCGCCGGACTATATCTGCTTTCACACCGGATCAATCCCCCGTTATTTCATGATGCTTAAAGTTTTTGGTAACTTTAATTGGATTTGTTATAGTTTTCCTTGTTACGCTGAATGTCATGTTATATATTAATTTTGTATGAATTAGCCTTCACACACTAAAATGGAAAAACAATGTGAGCACCCCGTTCCTAATAACGACCGAACGAATACTTGATTAAAAGGGGGCATTTTTGCACTGTTAAAAATGTTCCTAATTTACCACACTTTACCTTTTAAATTACGGTAAACCCCGACTATTCAATAATCTTTATGCTCTGTTACTTATACCTAACATAAAATTACATTTTGGAAGCAGAAAAAAATAAATGTACAGTGGTTAGAAAATAATATTACACATTTTGAAATAGGGTAGTATTTATACGCTGACCGTTATTATTATATTTTCCGTAATTTTACATTCTTTTGTAAGTTTACTTGTTCGTAATGTAAGAATATGAACTATGAAAATCGTTTAACCTATAAAATGTGTTAAGTAACGTCGTAAGTAATGTCATTAAAAAATGCAAACTCTTCCTCTTTTATTTTTAAAAATAGTTTTAAAGCTCTTGTAGAATTCCTGCTTTTGGTATTATGATAATTAGTTTAATTTGAAAAAGTAGCAAAAATATATATTAATTTTAGCTTCTGATATCTCTAAAGTCATGTAGTGTAGTGGATAAGGTTTATGACTTGTAATCCAAACACGCTGGTTCGAATCTGTGTACAGGGCCGCCGAGAGAAATTGCGGGCCCGGGGGAACCTTGGAGCTACGGGCCCCCTTTTACCAACCTCGTTTTCCAGAACCCCATGGGGGGATTTTGAAGTTTCAGTGGCTGCGAAGCGGCCATGACGCGGCGCGGGGTGTGGAAGCTCTATATGTAGTTGATCGATGCAAGTTAGTCATGTTTTTGTTTGAATTATTCATATTTTGTTTATGGAGACGGCCCAGGGGGTGGGTGTGGGAGGGGTCCGCGCAAAGCGCGGAAGCCTTGCAATGCTCACTTTCCAAAACATATTTTGTCATGAAAATTTGATAGAAACAAATATAAATTTGTAAGTGTTTCACTTTTTAATGATAGAGGTATGATAAACGGCTTTTAAAAAGTGAAATATAGCTGATGGTTTTAGTTTCAAATAATAATATAAAAGTGTTCATGGAGAGTTCATATGAAGCGGTCCAGGGTGGGTGCACGAAGCGCGGAACCCTTGCAATGTTCACTTTCCAAAACACATTTTCTCGTGTATATTTGATAGAAACAATTTGAAATTGGTATGTAGTCCACTTTATAATTCATGACAAACCATTTTATAAAACAAATTCTTAATTGCTTTTGTGTAATTTCTCAAACCAAGAGAGGCCCTGCACTAAATTTATTAAACGCGCGTAGCGCGATACAAAATTTGGAATTTTCGTGTGTTACAGAGTATTTTCTGAACGTAAGTAGGTATCATTGTCGCAGGAGGGGGAAACGGGCCCCCGTATCCACCAACGCTCTCTCTTTTTCTCTCGCTCTCTCTCCCCCATCCCCTCTCTTACTTTCTCTCCCTCTCTGACTTTTGTCACAACCACAATGGCTGAACCTGTACTCTCTAAATGCAAAAGAGTGAATTTCACTCTTTTGGAGTGGACTACAGGGCCCACTCCAAAAAAGAGTGAACTTTCATACCTTAAAAAGAACACTTTTTGGGTACAAATTTTATCTTGATAATTGACAGAATGATATCATTTATTAATTGTTAAATTATAAAGAGTAATTGACCCAAAAAAGGAGTCTTTGAAAGCTGTGAAATTTCACTCTTTTTAGAGTGGGCCCTGTAGTAACTCCAAAAGAGTGAAATCCACTCTTTTGATTTAGAGAGTATTTTTACGGGCCTCTAGGACCCCGGGCCCCCTAGGACCCCGGGCCCGGGATCAATTTGACCCCCCCTCTCGGCGGGACTGTCTTTGTAAAGGTATTTAAGTCTACTCAGATGATGATTAAGTAATTGGTGACATTAGAATATGTACATTACCGTATAATACAAAGTATATACTGGATTATATTTTTATTTCTTAACGTTTCCCTTCGTTTTGCTTTTTTTTCCCTCAAAATTGTTTGCCCGAAAGAACTTTTTTACAACCATATGGTGACGTAAATACAACTGTTGTATGATGCCATAGCTACAACGTGTAAATTTGGTAAGAAGATTGTAATAACGTTTTAAATCGTAATATTGTTTAAACAAGTCAAACACCAACAGTAACGTTGAAGCTGAGATTTCACCACGCCGTTATTTTGCGTTCCCTGCAATGGTTTCGTATTTTTACGGCTCCAGTTATTTTACCTTCTGCACGTTGTGAGTCCCAGCTGCCAGTCAAAACGCTGTTTTTTACAGGTTTATTTTTAACAGTGTGGTTATATTGAACAATAAATATCTCCCTTTGAAAACAAAATTTCATAATAGGTAAGGTAAACTTTTTGCGCCATCTGCATCACTCTAAAATCTGAAGCGAAGTTCGCCATGTAATCAAACCAAAAGTAGACCTAAGCTAAACTTTACAAAATATTGATAAGCAATTCGTTGGTTAAGGTCAATACTTTCGAAAGTCAACAACATTTGCTGTAAAAAAAAATAAGTATCACGCACAACAATTAAACATTACACGTTACGGCCTCGCATATTTTTTGTCTTCACGATATTCTGTATCGCACATGGGTTATTATCTTTGGTGAATACCAAGGCAAATATGTCAACGTCCCCAGGACAACAACAACAGTTGTTGTCATCTATTCCATCGCATTTCACACCATCGCAGTCTTTGTTCTTCGTTAGTTGAACATGGTCCTGTAGCTGCAATGTACAAGAAGGACACGGTACATAATATAAGAACTCACATACGTCCTCTACTTATTTACTCTCTAAAATGAAAACTTACGACTCTTTGGCTTCTTACTTTTTAAATTACAAGAAATACGCCTTCCCTAAGATTCGAATCACCAACCTTCAACTCCAGAAGGGTTATAGGCTAAACCATTGAACGATATGCCAGGTGTTTGTTTTTCTTAATACTTAATATAACCAAGATACATGATTGCAGATGGGAATATTGGTGTGGAGGACTGTTGCAATATGGGTTCTACTATGTATGTACAGGGTGACTCAAAAAAAAACTTGACCCTGATTGTGTCCGCCATTTTGAATTTTTAATTAATATATATCTAACATATTTGATATCATCTGAAAGCTGGCTTCATTATCTTTAATTTACCACAAAGATCATTCACATCGGTTAGGTATAGACCGAGCTACAGTCGTTTGAATCAAGTAGTCGGTTTTCTGCTCTGTCCACGGATTCCCGTTGAAATTAACGGCGTTCAGCGAAAGAAATCCGTGCCCAGAAGAAAATCAGGCCATTTATTCACTGCAGATTCTTGATTCGAAAGACTGTAGCTCAGCCAATACTTAACCGATTGGAATGATCTTTGCAGCAAATTAAAGATAATGAAATAAGCTTTCCGCAGATACCACATATGTTAGATACATATCATTAAAAATTAAAAATGGCGGACACAATCAGGGTCAAGTTTTTTGACTCACCCTGTATATGCAAATTTGAACAACATGTCCATCCAAAGTGTCCACTTTTTTTTTAAAGAAAGTCATTATTTTGAGTATTTTGAACCAACACAGTCAATTTGCGTTGTAGGGAATGCCCAACAACAATTCACAAAGGTGCTGAAAACACCGGAAACCAACTAGAAACCGCCTGGGAACCATGCATCCAAAGTATCCAGTTTTGTTTTAAAATCATTATTTTGACCATTTTGAACCACAATAGACGATGGGTTGCAGGCAATGCTCAACAACCATTGATACACAAAGAAACAGAGATCACAGGGAAACCATCAAGAAACCATTTGGAAACCATCCAAAGTGTCAAATTTTGTTTGAAAAACATTGATTTAACCACTGTAACCAAAATAGCTGAATCCGGACACAGGCAACAAAATCAAGTTTGTTTCCAGTAAATATTCCAAAAATGTAAATACGAAATGCGTTGTTTTAAAGGATTTCCCCCAGAAATGGCTCAAATCAACCAAATGGCAAGTCAAAACAGTTGCACATCATATTTGACTGTCAAGTTATTAGTTTAAAATAATCTATTTGGGATCATTTACATGTTTGTTAAAAAATAAATTGTTTATCTCTAAGGCATTTTTGTCTAAAAAGTGTAAATTTTCTCAGTAAATCAAATGAATAAAAATGCGGTAAAATTGCCCAAAAATCAAAATGCGAGCGGCTTCTGGAAACAAACATTTTTTCCTATAAGACAAAAGTTGCAATTAAAATCGAAAGAAAAAAATAGCGTTCAAATTTTTGATGGGCGGAAAATGACATTTTATTTTTGTCAAAAATGCCATTTAGTAACCGCCGCTTGCAATAATATGAAATACTTCTAAACTAATTTAGAACACGAAATGTGACTGATTTTTTTATCTGTTATAAATTTGTTATAAAAAAGTACAAACAGTCTTGTGGTTCCCGGTAGTTTGATTTCCCCCCTGACCATGTATGGGTATGGGGGGGGGGGGGTTCTGGGTCCCAAACCTAATTATCTCCTTAACGCCTAATTGGGTTTCTATTTGTTTTCAAATGTACTAAACAGGAAGCGAGAGTCTTGTAGTACGCTAATACATTACCGAAATCATTATGTTGGTCTGGATCATATCCTTAAAAAAAATAAAAAAATGACGAGTGTATCGCTGACCTGAATTGCCTTAAGCCAAGACACAGATTTCAAGCATGCTTCAATTAAGGATTAAGTACCCGTGCACGTCACTTTTCCGGAAAAATGCTTAAGATCAGTTGTCACAGGGTGAGTTTAAAATGTATTTAGTTGACGATTCTGTGTACTTAAAGAGACAAGAGAATACTTCCGGAAAAAAATGTGCTCGATTTTTTGGTAGAAGAGGAAACCCCATTTCTAAGGATTTTATTTGCAAATAAATACCCCATTTCTTTTTAAACTGTTTTCATGTCTGATGCATATTTTTAATAAAAAAACTGTCTAAGGATATCTACGAAAAAAACGACCCAGGTTTAAGGATGTCCTACAAAAAGTGCAATCTACATAACTATCGCCCCAAGGGCGTTCCGTCTAATAACGATTAGCTTTTGCGGGATTGCGTATGTTTACAGGTGCCTCCTCTAAAAACGGGACACGTATTCTGTACAGTATTATACCGTACGGGTAGTTGAATTCGGCAATTTCCTAACACGGTGAGTTTCCGGGAATTTCCCGGCCTCAATTAATTCGCCACGATAAAATAATAACAGTGCCGGTCAGAACAACCGCGGGAGTTCATTGCGGGCCGAGATCGGGATTTTTAATCTGTGACATTAATAAGCTATTGTTAAGTGGGGAGTGGTTGTCAATTCCTGTTGTGAAACCTCCCGAACGGGACCAAGCCTGAGGCGGTTGAACACATTACTTCAAAGTGCCATCGAGTGGCCCTTGAAGGTTTCTAACAATGAGCTGATGAATGAGAGTAATCCTGGGTAATCGGAATTTGGCAACATCTGAGCCATCTCCTTGTTTCTTCTCATCTTCTCGGCTGTGTCTCAGTGCATCCCAAGGGACTTAAATAAGGTTTCCACTGAGTGGTTTGCCAGTGGTGTGCCTGGTTTTCATTGAAATTTGAAGGCAATATGTGAAGGTAATACAATGACCGTTTGATCCCGTGGATCCCTGGTTTGGTGGTTTATATTCTGTGTCACATGGGTGTTGGTTAAAATATTATCAACAATAAATAAACATAAATGTTTGATGCGATTCTACTATTTGGTTCTTCTTTCAATTAAATTGTTATAAAGTTGGTCAGGCATTTTTTTTTTTATTTGTTTTAGGATGTAGCTATTTTGTAGACGCATTCATATTTTTTACCCTGTCAACAAATAGTTTTTCTGCATAAGTGATTTACAAGTGCAAGTTACATTTTAATGACAATTGTGTTAGGTTACTAGAAGGATGTTCAACATAATAACCACGTAAAGTATTTAGACTAGCAGTGACACTTTTAAAAAGCGAATAAAATATTGCCCTATTTTATGAGTTTTTATAACACTTAGAGTCTGGGCAATATATAACTCATGTATTTATTCATATAGGCTCTGCTAAATTATTTCTGGCTCTTCAGAAGTTTTGATTTTAGCAGTTACAACTAAATTTGATAATATGTAAACTAGCCTGTCCTCTGGTCATATTCCTTGTTCTCCAGGTGTTTTTACCGATTGACAAGTTCATATTCTTTCCATATTACAATGCGAGCAACCACTAAACACTATAGTACACAGATTTGTCCTGGTGACTTGCCTGGCGTAACTCACATATGGTGACCTAATTTGTTGGTTAACAAGCCTTTGGAAAGTGGGGTTGACTCGAAGGTCACATTTCAATTTTGGAAAAAGACCGACAGTCCAGTGTTCGCGAGACATAATTGGGCCCGGATATCCTATTTTGGTGCAATCCCATGTTTTTGGTGGGGGGTAAGTTAGTACTCGGACATTCTATGGCCAATTTCATCCCACCAGCGCTTTCGTTTTCTTGAAAAGGTCATTTTTTGCTTAAAATTGGACTCTGAGGGCGCTTTCCTCACCTAAAAGGCGCATCCAATATTGTGTATGAGTGATTTTAACATTCACAAGTTTAATAGAGTTTTATTATGAACACCTGCTGAAAATTGACTTGACGTGTGTGTGTGAGGTTTTAACACTTTAGGACTTTGGTACGTGCATAAAATGCGCCTCCATTGGAAACCAACAATTTGTTTAGCACCCCTGTACATTCAATGGGAGTGTTTTGGGCCTTTCAAATTTTTTTTAAATATAATGCCATGTGACAATGGTAAGTGTTTACACAGCTCTAATCTTCTAAATGATTCATCAAACATTCTGAGATGGGCCGCAGCCATTTAAAATTTAAAACTTTTTATACGATATGTATTTTTTTGGGAAAGCTCCCCTCGCCGGTGCCAGTATTTTTGCTCAAACTGCCAGAGTCAGAAAAACGAAAAAGTCCGTGGTGGGGGGGAGGATAGAAATTCCTTGGCAGGCCAACACAATGGAGTATTGCCTTAAAAAATGAAGGTGGATTAACACAAGCGTTATCAGTTATAGGTCAAAGAAATAGTTTGTTTGGCCAAATTTTGTGGCGGCCATTTGGGATTTTTTCTTTGGGCACCCTGTTTTTTGTAGTGCCCTTTTTTTCTTTGAAAATGATGAGTAATGCACTCAATAAAGATACAGTCATTTTAGCCTGTGTGCGAAGTAATCTGAAACTAAGACCCAAATATGACCCTCTATAGCCACCCACCGTCTAATATTAACACAAGGCAAAAAAAGTTACTGCGACAGTGGAATAACCGTGCAAGTTTGATCCCTTTTGTAACGCTCACAGCACGGGCAGGGCTTAAATACTTTAAAGGGTCAAACCGTGATTCAGTAATTCGGTACATTCGATTTGCTTCCAGTGTTTGACCGTTGTTCCCCAGTTGAATTGGATAGCGGGGACTCATCGGGTCTCGGCCTAAAAGAGGTTGGATAGGCTGTAGAGAGAAAGCGATGTTGAGTGAAACCCAATAGTTTGGAAGTTTTAAAATATAATGTGTATGCGGCCATCGCCAGCCGAGTTCCGTAACGCATACCCAAACATGGCCGTTTCAAAAACAAGGGACCCGAAAACACCACTCAAACAGCTTGCAACAACCGGAGGTGTTAAAATGTTAACAACAAGTCGGTGTCGAGCTTCTCAGTTTTAGTTTTCTGTGGTGTTGAAACTTAGTATTTACCTGCTTAGAACATTAGAGGTAAGCGGTTATCATAGAGCAAACACTAACAAACTAAAAGGCTTTCTACTACAATAGTCCAACTGTTTAACAAATAAAAATATTTAACACCAAGTATTTTGGTGTGTAATTAGACACCAGATGTGTGTGGTCACCGTATTGGATTCCAGGATGATATTAATTATAAGACCATTGGTGTCAATTTGGCAACACGGGGGGGGAGGACAGGGAGTGTTAAAATTATTAAAAGCCGACAACGAACGGTTAAAATTAACACCAAATGGTGTGCTTCCATTGGAAACACCGGGCATTGGTGTTAAAATAACATAACTTTGTTAATTGTACAACCCCGCAAATGGTTTAAAAACTAAACTCTCCCATGGGCGCGGTTCCCTATTGAAGTCCAAAGGGTGTGTATAATTACACCCATGTTTGGTTAAAATATCACGTCCCAGTTTTTTTACAGTGAACAGGGGTAGGACAGAGCGATGGGCGGGGATTAACAGCAAATTTCAAATCGGCATCAACAGCCGGCGTGAACTGAGGGGTAGCCACAGTTTGCTCACCCCACTGCAGTTGCACCCGGTTTGAAATGTCAGCAGCCGTTGAGGAATAAAGTACAGTAGCACGTGCACTTTATTCCGTCAAGGCTGCTGATTCAACTGGGAGCAGATGCAGTGGGGTGAGTGGCGCAAATTGTGGCTCCCCTCAGTTCACGCCGGTTGGCTACCCTGAACTGGAGAGAGCTCGTGCCCTCTTTATGCACATTCTGCGTGTTTAGCAAATACTTTTTCTCTCTTTTCCATATTGGATAATGCTTTGTATTTCTCGTCTTTTCGTCTTTTCCACAAAGACAAATATTTGTTTTTTCTCCTTTCCATAAAGACAAGACTTGATTCAAATGCCATCTATCTGGAGTCACAAATAGTTAATCTAATTATACCTCACTCTCCGTCATAATTAATGTGTCTCTGCGCCAAGACTACGCCCGCATTCCCGCCAACGGAAAAGGAAATACCTATATCGCACTATTAAGAAGCACGCTACGCGCGCGTATATTAACGCCTAGTTTCAGGAAAATTTTGACCTGATCCTTTAATTTTACTTTGATATTGATAATTTCGGCTCTTTCGATCGGAGACCTTCGCGCATTCTGATTTAAAGGCATCATCAGGGCGATCACGCGAGTAGAATAAAAAGTTGTGTAGTAGGATCAATTTTATCAATCTTGGATAAGTGTGGCAACGCCAATCACTACTTTAATGGTGTAGAAAAAATAACACCATATTGAAAATGGAAGTATTTAAGAAGAAAATTTGTCACTAACCTTGCCCACCAATGAGAGCCCACAGCGATTGCGTCTCAAATAAGATAAAGAGGCTTAATTGTTGGTTACACGCATACAGAATACACAAAGACGATAATGTTTTGTAGGATTTGTACGTCATACTGGGTGCAAGTCATGGTGAATAATAATAGATACGTGAAAAATCAGAGGAAATGTTAGCAGGAAAGTGCTTTTTGTTCATCTCAAGTCGATCTATTTAGTACGCCGTATAACATTACAGAATCAGAGAATCAAGATATGCCCTCCTTGTCTGAATCCACAGATTTCAATCAACCAATTGCAGGTGTATTATCACATCCATAAAACAACGCCATTAAAAAAAAAATAAAGTGGGAATTTTGATGATTTTTCAATTTTCCCCCATCATAAATCTCGCTGTATCCTTTATAAAAGGCCCGGGGGTGGGGGGAGGGGCGGAATGACATTTTAAATGTCCGTATCGGTTTGGGTCCCCCCAACCTATTTGTCATTTTTTCACGCCGACTACTTGACATTTAGTCTTTGAAGCCTTGCGCTCGATGTAAGACCATTTTGAACAAAATGACCTACGGTTATGACGCGGCGTTAATTACGGGGGTAATCGCGGGCACTGCCGTGCGAAGAAAGCTCTTTCCCAATATGACATTACACCGGGAACCGCAGAATCCAAGTTTTTTTTGTGCTAAGGATACAGTTACACTAATGTTGATCGGGTATTTATTTAGGATTGGGTATTTGTCGTAGTAGCATGTGGTGCGCATAGACTTGACCACCGGATCAATGGCCAAAAAAACTTCACCTTTGCTTGTACAACTGGCGAACAAAAACCATAGATTTATTGCGAGTTTTTTTTAGATTTTTGTCGGCATATTTTTGCATGACGTCAATGTTTTGTCTGTTAGTTGTGACGTCATACAAGGTATGTGTTGTTACTTTTTCTGGTATCAATGGACTCGGGCAGGTCAATCTCTACCCCTGGGTACGCGAAGAGACACGTATAGTAGTTCAGTACAATCCTGGTTTTCCGATGAATCAGTGGGCGCTCCGCCCCCCCCCGCGGCAGCCAGGCGGGGTGTGTGAGATGGGTCCAAAAAAGCCCAGAAGTGTGCAGTATCAGCAGTCCGCAGTGTCCATAGTCGCGGCTTCCCATGCGACGTCAACGGAATAGAGCGTGAAAATAATGTTGAGTAAAACATACAATTCAATAAAAAAAAATCGATTGCCCTATTGGTTCACCATATGTGTGCCACGGTTACTGTGACATACCCGGAGAGAGCTATATCTCATGCTTCTTCCTCTCTTCTGCTCTCTTCTGCCCCGCACCCCAGCCCCCGCCCCGCTCTTTTATGGTTAAATCCAAGGCTTTTCAAGAGTTTCCAGAGACCTCGAGCTCCCACCAGTGAGTTAATATCTTGACGAAGAGTGGTCAACAGTTTCAGATTCTATTGTAGCAGGTTCCTTCCTCTGTAATATAGAATTGATAGCGCTACAGACGACTGATTTCTTGATGTGTCAAATCGTCAATTGTTTTGTTTATTTGCAGTGCATCTCTGTCAAACCGTTTTGGTTTAAGAAGTCTGTACAAACTGTTTGCTAACGATTATTCACCTGTCGCACAAAACGCAAACGAAATGATCTAAGGCTTTCATGTAATTGTAGTTCATCCCTTTGCTGTCATTTTAGTGACAACAAAGGAGGTATCCGACAGCTTCATGTAGGTGCAAGAAGGCGTCCCGTCAAAGTCGGAAGGTGGGGGGGGTGGGTGAGTGTTGCCACCTCCTATACTTACTGTGTAAAATGAGGTTACTTGGTAATGTGGTTATGTATGATGCTACGAGTAAAAGTGAATATTGGGCTGAATATGTGTTGATTTGGGCGATTTGCGTAACAATTGGCCTAAAAATAAGATCTCTGCAGTAAAAGGTATATTTTATGTAAGAAAAATAAAAAAGATAAAAAAAATATATTTGTACTTTTGATGTGAAGAAAGGACAATGGACTTACACACTGATTCCAACAAGAATGATTTTTAGTTGCTTATTACTAAAAAAGAATCACAGGGGAGTGGTACCCCGTCAAAAGTGAAACGAATAGTAGAACCCCTTCTGGGCGCGAATAAATACTTAGGGATGCGATTTAACGATCGTGTTTCGGTGCTACGAGGTCAAAGAGAGCCAGCTGTGGGGGATCACTTACTCTTCCTTCACTAGAATTTAAAATCAATATTATGTAAAAACCAGGAAAGTCTGTAATCCCTAATGAAGAGTGCAACATTCTTTAGAAAATGCATAAAATAATAATCTCAAATTTACTTCACAGAAATGATCCAGTGACCAATATGTACAACTAACCAAGTGAACAATGGAGCTAATGGCATTTCCAACCATCAACCTAAAAACAACTTCAGATCTTTTCGCACAGGGGTAAATTCAGTGGGGTGTCAATGTGTTACTGCCATACTGTTGAAAAAAATTTTCAAGCTATATACAAGGGGTTTTATGACTTCTCCGTATCGGAGCTCTAGTAATCTGTTCATGGGAACTTAAAGGGCGAATCATACTCACGCGGGGCGTCGGTCATGAGTTTTAAAATGTAGGTCGCAGAATACCATTGGTGCTTTTCTGGTGTGTAAATTGAAGTAGAATGGTCTGTGGGTATTGAAAGAGACCAATAACTGTGTGATATTAGGTTATGCACAAATTGTGTGCAGGAGCCCCTTGCCATGGGCTTGTCTTTCATGAATTTATTCCCCCTTTTACAGGGTTTCTTCTACAAAGAATATTAAGTCATAGTGGTCGAAGGTAATGACACCCACATAGAATCGTAAAGATTGGTCTTTTATCCTAACGATGAAGGAAGTACTCATCCACTGGGGCGCAAAGACATCATGTCCCATCATAGTTCAACTGCATATCACATAACAATGGACAGCTTAAAAGACGTTGACATGTGTTTCGGGCCGATTTTTGAGTATCATTAGCCCATTGTTCGCTTGATCATTTAGGCTATGTTACGGTCCATTGGTCACTGATCTTCTAGAAAATAAAGTTTGTGAGTTTACAGTTTTATTCATTTTCTAAATACATCGTGCACCCTTTCATGTGGGGACAAAGCTGTTTCCTGGTGTAAATGGATATTGTTTTAATTTTAGTGAAAGAAAATGACGTAATCCGCCATGTCGGAGCAGCGAATGTTTATTAAAATGTGCCGACATTGTAACTGGGGGTTTACCATAGTCCTAAAGTAACCTTGGGTTGTAACATGGTAACAAGGGATTTATTGGTATGAACCGTATCTGCACATATATAATAAATACCCTAAATGATGACGTACCATCATTGTTTTCATGGTCTTGTGTGAAGTGGAGTGGTCCTTGCCAAGAACAACCACACCATTTTCATGCTTAATTTCTACGAAAGCATAGACGATTATATAAAACGAAGCCGCGTATGGGTTTACGGTTGTTATACGGGGCTATACGTTTGTTGTGCCACAAGCCGTGTTTAATAAGTCTTTTTCCCCACCAATTGAAAGAATTGATCGGGTTAGTCAAGTTCTGGCCGGTATGAAAGAGCTTCCGGGTCGTTTACATTTTAACATTAATTAAAGATACAGCGGGGTTTAAATTTAATCTTTTCCTTTGAGGGACAATAAGTAAAAGGGGTACCGCACCCGAAATTTAGATCAAAATGGCATACATTTGTGCCTAATTTAATCAAATGAGCGGCTGTATTCTTGAGAAATAATCGTGTTTAAAAAGTTTTAGAAAAAATAAAATTATAAACTCTGGCACTCAGAACCAAAGAAAGCGGCTACTCCGTAGCCATTGAAAAGTACGTATTGCTGAACCGCGCATTAGTAGTTTTCGAATATGACCTTGCTCCGCACTACAGAGTTAGCACGTTCCCTTTGTTGATCCTGTGTACGCTTAAATGTTTTTACCCGCCCAAGCCCATTACAACTTAAACTTACGGCACGAAAAAATGCAACGTTCCTCGTTGATTTCGCCAGGCGAGCCTCGATATAAAATGATCCTTAATATCCAAAACAATGCGTCTGCATGTGGTTTGTTCAAGAAGTTTACCAGTCTCATTGACAGCACTAGTGTGCTACAATGTCGATTTCGTGTTTTTTTTCTGTTGAAAAGCAAAATCCTCTTGATTTATTTTGGTTTGGGTGTAAAATTGTTGGAAAAAAATATCGTGGAATTTTTGTAAAACGTTTTTAAGTTGTCAAATCCAAGATGGCCGCCAAAATACATAATTCTTTATATTATATTCTGAACCCGTAATGAGGTCCAAAATTGCACGAACAATACCCATATTTTTTATTACCAAGAGTTCAAAAACAGCTAAATTCATCATATTCCAATCACATTAAACAATCCAGATGGCGTCCAAAATGGCCGCCAAAAGCTTGTTATGAATATAAACGCTGCATTACCACTAATAAGATGAATATGATTCAAATTCATGGTTATATCTCTTGTGGTGCTAGTAACCCACATTGACATTTTCTCTTTTGTTTACCTTACTTCAAATCAAATGGCGATCCAATATGCCGCCGAAAAGGCGCTATTTAAACAGAACTGGGAATTTCAACAACTACCTAGTTATTAACATTTGTGCAGAAACATTACCTTACATACTCTGACAAAGAAAAAATTCCAAACTTTCTGTGTTTCTAACGCCCTTTGAATCCAAGATGCAGCCACCGTAGCACTGATATAGTAAAATTTGTGGATTTTTTTCACATAGTATCCATGTCAGAAATATATGTTTTGATTCCTCTACCTACCCAGACTAACAACTAGAATTATCGCGGTTCTCCGCTTTCGCGCTCTGTATATTCACAGAATATATGCTGTGGGCCGGCCCATACCTTTTACCCTGGCACGTGACCTTTACTCATCACATATGAGGGATCGCATGTGCCGCTATGACCAAAGTTTGGTTCCAATTGGAACTTCAATTTTTCAATTTAGATGATTTTACATTTTTAATAAGCCCATTTTTCAACTGACCTCACATGACCTTTGACCTTTCAACATGACCTTTGACCTAATCAACATATGACGGATCCCATTGGGGCACCTATACAGAAGTTGTGTTCCAATTGAAGTTAAAATTTCAATTGAGGTCAATTTAAAAAAAAACTTACAATTTGTTACAACACCCAACCCCACATCCACACATACACAACGCACACGTATTGCTAATGGTCCTGCCAGCTATAGCTGGCGGCCCACAGAAACGTAGTCTTTCCTATCGAGGTGGCAATATATGTAACAACCTTGTGAGAATATTCAGCAGTCCCATCACTTTGAAGTATTCAAGAAGGAAATCAAAGAGTTTCTGTTTAAATTCTGTGTTAAATTTGTTTCATGATTTGTCATATTAGATTTGCTTTGCTTTTGTATGTATTCCTTTACAGTTTAAAACTTAAGATAATTGTAATTTTTGTAATTTGTTTGTTAAATTGATATAAAATAAGTGTAGTGGAGTGGTTTCATATATTGGCCTGAATGTGTGATGATGTGGTAATTGTCAAAATAACAATATTTTGATACCCATTAAAAAAAACACTAGATTTATTACTTGGACCAAGACCTCATTTTCCATTTATGGTTAGAAAACAAACTTCAAATCCACACTGTGGCTAATATAAAAGCTTCTGTAAGCACTTTCATTGCTTACTCTGTGATATTTTCATCCACCTATTTATATGTTATACACATTAGTAAATTTGATATCAAAAAACTGTTTATCAAATTTTGCAATAACTATAATTTTGGAAACTTGAAAACTAACCATTTTCTTTGTTTACATGTTTCAAATCCAATATGACAATGACAAAAATGACAATTGGCGTATAAGCAACTCTTATCTATCATAGCCCAACTGGCGATTCTTCATAATAACCTACGTATAAATGTCATATGCATATGATTTTGAATGAACTATAATGAAGTAACCGACCCACGACTCTTGTCTATTACTTACTTTCGTGTTTTAACCCGTCAAACCCCAAGATGGCGGTTAATAATGCCCTTTTAAGTAATACAGAGCCAAAACTTGTTATTTTTATATATACCTACATAATGTTTTTATACATACACACCAGCGAAAATTTGAATGAAAAGACAATACCCGTAAGAACTGAATACTGTTATTTTCCATACAGCCACGTGATCCATATTATATATTGTCATCAAAATATAAATAAACATCTGTATCTCCTTTTTTGAACACAATGAACCCATTTTTTTGCTTTGGTAGCATGGTAAGGAAGGTCTTCTCGCGGGTCGCTTCGATGTATAGGCAAGGAGACGGAGGCTTAATTGCCCCGGCGTTGCAGCAGAACTACTACCGCTGAATTTATCAGAATTTTGATAGAACCGATTCCATTCTTTTTCTAAGACAAAGTCTGCAGTCATCTCATAGTTAGAAATATAATGTTTGCCCCAATTGACCTATTTTTTTCGTTGAAAACTAATCATTTTGGTAATACCATAAAGCAATCTCGTTTAGAATGCTAAATGGATATATTTTCACTATCCCCAATATTAACACTACAAAATCATGACTGATACTGTAGGGTGGGCATGTTTAAATTTGCTTAATATATGCAATTGTGCTCTTTTTTCCGTTTATCAAATTCACATTTTCAATATTTGAAGGCGTTTTAGACAAACCAATCTATAAATATCTACTGTGTAAATTTGAAGTCTTGGGAATAACAATGTCACGTATATGGGTAATGTGGTTCTATTCGATTTAACCTGGTTTTTCATACAATCGGATGCGCTTTGCGCGCATGTACAGTACAGGGAAGATCCATCTACACTGTTCATTCATCAACAACCCGCGCAAATATGGGCAGACGTGTGATGTTTTAAAACATGTCAATTCTATCTCTGCATTTACATAAGCAAACGTCATGAAATTGGAAGTAATATCTTATATCGTTTGTCTGATTTTAATTAGCTGACTGAATATCATTAAATCCGTTTCTCGGTACCCTGTACTCCTCTCAGAAACTGGCATGGAGGGGCTGACTGTCTGCAATCTCTTCATGTGTATTGGGGCAGTAAGAAAGGGCTGTCCAGAGAGTTGTTGGTGGTGCCCTAATGACCAGACCTCTCTATCCTTCTCCTACACTACATTGGTTTGTTCAAGAGTGTGGTCTACGCGAGCTTTGGGTTCATTTCGGGACAGAGAGAAGCGACGTATGATTCACACTATCATCTTCTGCTTCAACCTCAAGCTAGGCGAAGAATTATTCGGGTATCTCATTAAAGGAGAAACCGTACTAAGAATAAATTATAAATATACGGCCTGTAAATATAATTATTGAACACTAATCGAGATGTTTTAACCGAAAAAACGGAATTATACTAACCATAACAAGGAATTAAAACATTTTGTCTGACCATGCGCTATGTGAATTTTCGCGCTGTTATGCGATACTGACGGCACCGTAGCGTCATACACCTTCCCACGTGAGGACTTTCATAATGTGCTTTACGCTTTACTGCATGGCATGTTTTTATTGACGCATGCGTATCGTCATACACTTATCAAGCGCCACTTTTTAAATAGCGCCTGGTCAGACTAGATGGATTATTTTAATTCATTGTTATGGTGTAATATAATTCGGTTTCTTTTTTGATGAAGCACTCGATATAGGCGTCAATGAATTATTTTTACAGAGTATGTTGTATAATAATATTCGTTATAACGGTTCTCCTTTAAGGCGCATGTTTCACTGGGACGATGCACTCAGTAAGGTGGAACAAAACTTGCAACACTTGCATGCAGACCTGTAAGATTCTCTCAAAGCTTTGCAGAGTTCTTCTTCTGTAACTCTCTGAAGCTACCCTAGATCAGGCTGAATAATACTTAGTCAATGTATGTGCAGGTTCGAGAATCAAGCGCACTGCAACTTCATTTGACCAGCTCAGATGTGACGTAGGCCTACGTACACTTGCATTCAGCATTGGTGTTAGAAGAACTAACACCACGTCAAGCGCGACCTGGGAACACTTGCTTAGACTTCTACGTGATTCGAATGGCCTGACCTTGTTATCCGATGCCGTCAGGCTGGACCCCCATTCATTACGGGTGGGATCAACAAGCGGCACCGCTCTTGCCCCATAATTCCTCTGAATCCAATTTCCTGCAAACTTGTGACTCATTGCGGCTTGTCGTGAAAAGTTTAACCAAAAGGCGTTGTTCTGCTTGTAGAGCAACTGATCAGGTGTGTGTGATATTCTGCGCAATAGGGAAGGCTGTGAGAACAATAAACCGGAAGTCCCTACACTCTAACGGGCGCGCCGCGGGGTCCGGTAGTACGTATATCCTGTTCTAAATTGAAAAAAACAATGGCGTAAATGAAACCAGCGTTTGAAATTCCTCAAGACTGGACATAATACCGAAAGGCGTTTGGGGAAAAGGGAATGCGCCCGTATCGATTTCGTGTTCACTTTCCGTGTTTGCGATCACCGAAGTACTCGACAAAAACGTTCAGTTTTCTCGCTAGGTTCTGTAAGTTTCAGACCCAATTACGATACCTATCCAAAAACAAAAACATAGTACGGCCCTCTGATTCAAAATCTCCATCGAAACCCCTTCATATTCCGGAGATATTTAGATTTATTTTCAGTTGCCATGCTCGCTATGACGCGGACTGATAACGTTAATCATTCGCGCAGTACCAATTTACCAATCTTTCGCAGTCTGCGACACAGACTAACTACTTTTCCGGACCGCCGTAGCCTACCCCACTATTTGAACTGAACTGACAGCCCGTCTTGGATTTTTACCCCTTTGAGTATCTCAACCTCCAATTATTTCAATGTGTCAAAATGGGATTGACGACACCCACAACCTCATTAAACGATGGATTAAATATAATACTAGGATATACCATTCAAAATTGTTTACTTTCATAAGACTGCCGGCGGCCATCGTGGAATACCAAGCCATACCATGTAACATGGACCTCTAAGGCTAAAAACGATGTCAGAAATTATGATTCCCAGCCGCAAACCCCTACTTTTTACATTTATATTTTTTAAAATGGCTACGGCGGCCATCTTGGATTTCGAAATTCGCAGCCGGTTTCGAAAAAAAGGACTTGTTTTGATTCTTAAAGGTAAAGGTCCAACAAACTGAAATAAGCCTCAGAAGCTCTGGCGGATGAATTGTAAGCGGGGTTCTACGAAGCAGGTCCTGGATTATAGGAGAGGAGTTGCTCCTGTTAAAGATACTTAGGATATTTCCAGAAGAAGCGCCCCCAATTTTGTCGAATCCGTTTTTTTGCATATTTGGAAATGCTTACTTTCCAAATCTCAATGTATTATCACACCTAACGTGAATTAGCTAAGAGCCTTCTTTTGTGGATTTAAGAGTATGAGTTATACTTTCTGTCGAGCACCACAGAAAGTCAAAGCATGGTTTTCTATTGGAACGATTGCGATAGCAGGCCAAATTCAAAACAAGGTGTTGCGGTTTTCTTTTGTACTTGTTTTGTTCAATAAAAAACCTTCGAAACGTTCTCAGTAGGTGATCTACGACCGACCAGTGAAATTTAAGAGAAAATTTGCACACGTCAAAAATCTCCTGTCACTATATGTGCCGATGGCGCCTTTTTCTTTCACTAGTTGTGAACACACCATTTTCCGGCTATTGTTTACCTTTCCACTGCATCGTCTCCTGTTCCAGGAGAGTGGCGGCAAGGATTTCGAGTGTAGTAGCTCTGGCTCATTCAGAAGTCTAGTTGTAGTTTTCCTTCATATTCGGAGATTAATTTATCATAGTTTCGATCAAATTCCTGCCACTGTTGTCTTAATATCATGTAAACTATTTAAAAACATATATAGCAAAGACATTACCTATTATTAATTGCCATATTAACAAGTGCCTCGATTCTTTCCAAATCACATAAACTTATCCACTTTATAGACCTTTTACTGAAAACAGATATTTTTTATTGAAATCCGGATCCGGACATTTTTTTTTTTTTTCACGGACATCCTGACCCATTGTTTTGACATATCCATCCCTGCCATTTATCCGCGAGTTCTCATAATCATAGTCTCCTTCCTAGACCTTTATTGGAGGCAAAAATCAGATATAAAGGGAATTCATAGACAAATTGATGCAAAGTGGAAACTTGGAAAGGTGCGATCATTACAAGGATGTTGCATTTTCAGAAACAAACTTTTGTCGCACATATGTAAACTAGGATAAGGAACTGATAATAAACTGAACAAACACCATAACGGTACTTAGCTGGATCTGGAGTTGGATAATTCTTATCTGAGTAACAAAACTTAACCCCGGCTAATAGCATTCCATCTAGAGATCTAACAAAGCTAACACCACTTAAACAACGCCGCCCTCTTTTTCTTCCCCTCAAAGAAATCCCATTTTTGAGAAAAAAGACTTTGGCAAAAGTGCATTTGCTCAAAATTTTAACATTATTTACAACGCAACTCATGTGAAATGTGATTTACCGATATTTAAGTGCCCAAAAAGATAACAAAGGGGCCGAACGTTTTCACATATGTTTAGGTTCTAAGGTTGCATACTTGAACATACCGAAATAAAAAAATGGTGTCGCCGTATTAGTTTATCCTGAAAAAAATCGGCGAAAACGGACCATTTTCGAGGGAAATTTCCGTCTTTCACTATAGACGATGCGTCCTCCGCGTTTATTTTAATAGCGCCTAAAAAATGGGTGCGTGAACGGTGAGAAGCGCGTAATTAATCTGGCGCGTTCTTAGACAAGTCCAAGCAACATCATAGTTCTACGCGATTTTAAAATACCAACGCTTTAGCAATTCGCGAACGCAAAGGTGGGAATCGCTCATTCATTTTGCGGACGCTTAAATAATCGCAAACGAATGCACGCTTTTTCATCTCCGTTTATTAAGTCGGCTTTCGCGTTCTCCTTAGAAACCACATCTAATCCAACACCTTAACACGACCGTTATGTGTCAAGAAAATGACGATTTTTTATGCATTGTGACTAATAAAAATCGGGATCCAACTTTGTTCTAGAAACAGTCGTAAAGACATGCTGTATTGTCTGTTTTCACACAATAACATATATATAAGGTGTTTTGATATGACGTAACACTAGTAATTTAGAGATACAAAATGTGAATTTTTTAATATAACACAAATGACTGGATCGTGGCTTTAACGAGGCTTATCTTTGGTAAAGGTTCGAGTTATGGCCCGTTATCGCATGATAAAGGTGAGCGTAATACACTTAAACGTCCACAAAAATCAAGTGTATCGGTTTCCGACCCCTTATTGCGAGATAGAATCTATCTCCAAACGGTTTCGTTTACCTATCTGTGTTTTACAAAGCTGAACCCCAAATAACGGATTTATCTAAAGTTAACAAAAGCTTATCTCTAGATGAGTTCCTTATCCCAGATAATGAAGCCTTATAAGCTAAAACTGCAATAAATGCACGGTATGGTCGGTTTTAGCTTCGATATCACCAGTTAAAGCGGCACTGTGGCACATTGACACACAAAAATATGAAATTTCCTCTTAATTTGCTCTCAATGATAGTGTAGGCCATCGAGAATTACATTTTACCCCATACAAATACCATACTCAAATACAAGTGAGACGTTAAAAAGAGATTAAAGACATCCAGGTAATTAGGAATCTAACTTTTAATTTTTTTCATTACTTTAATCAACAAATTTTATATTACATGAATATCAGAGACTCGTACTCATTGATATTAAACCACAAGGTCACACCAGTCAAACAGGGTGAATGCCGTGGAAAACATGCCTACGGCGTGCGTTTTCTTGTGTGAAACGCCATTTCCGTCTCTTCTTAATTAATGTCACACGGCGACATTCATAGTCGGGTCCACAGCCACGCGCAACCGGCAATGTGTTCACTTTATGTTTGGATGGGTTCTAACTGATTTTTTTTCCTGCTGAACACGATTGACCAACGTCAGATTTTTTAAAAAGTGTGCCCAAAATGGTCCCCCGGGGGACTCCAGGGTGGATGTGGTAGGGAAAACGTTAACTTTGGTATACATTTACCATTTTTGGTGTTTATTTTTGGTGTCCATCTTAGGTTTTCGGGCTGACCAATTGATTAAAAGTAGCTTTTCAAAACCCAAAATAGCTGCCTTATGCCCCAAAAGTCAAATGGCTGCCCATTAAGTGAGTTTTTGAGAATTATGCATATTGGCCCCATTTGAAGGCATTTTTGGCATCCCGAGGTGGTTAAAAGGCCACTTTTCCAAAATCCAAATTGGCTGCCATATTCAAAAGAAGTTCAATTCAAAATGAGCTGCTGTATGTCAAAATCAAACTTTGTCCCCGAAAATGGTATTTCTTCACATTTGGTATATATTAACACATTTTTGCATTTCTTGGGGTAAATATGTATTATGTTTTTGGCAACTCAAGCTGTTTTAAAGTTTGCACATTCAAAATGGCTGCCATTTGTTTTAAATTTTCCAAATTGCGTCATTTTTTTTTCAAAATGGCTGCCCAAAAGGGAGTTTTTTTCGAATATTAGGTGCATATGTGGACCGATTTGAAGCATTTTTGGTTTCTGTTTATTATTTGTTGGCATCATGAGTGGTTAAAGGCAACTTCCAAAATCCAAAATTGACTGCATATATCAAAATATTCAAATTCCAAACTAACTAATGTGGTCGATAAAAGTCCCATTCAATTTGGCTGTAATCGACTCAAACTCTCTTTGTTTTTCGTCTCCACGTGTAAACAATCCACTGTGCATCAGGGTTTTACCTTTCTGCGCACAGGTCATTGACTTTCAGCTGAGCGTGCCGCGATATCGTCAAAAGAGGCTGGTTCCTTTCGGCGATGATCGTAGTGATGAAGAGTACTCCCTGCCCTTCGTTGGTCGATAGCTGCCAAGTGAGATAATTGGGATTCCAAAATGAGTAGTGTTAGTAACATAGTATTTTAGTGTAGTTGGTATCATCTTGGCATCAACCGGAAAGGAGGAGGGCCCTGCTATCTATTGGCTATTGCTATCCAAAATCAAGTGCCTGTGATTATTCATTTGTCGTACAGGCGTGTCGCGGTATTTTCTTCCGAAAGGATGGTGGGTGGATGCCACCCCCTATCCATCACTTGGGATGTCCTTTATTACCTTTTCCTTTATCCCGGGTGGTGTTTTTTAGGAGTAGTATCGGACGGGAGCGTAACACTCCCTCCCTTCGGAAGACGAGGGTTAATTAATTTATCACTTTTAATTAGGTATAAAGTTATTGCCATTAGAGATAGATAGAAGGAGAAGCTCTTACCTAATTGCATTACGCAACGCCGATTAATCCAATTATAAATATCACTTGGCAACTTATTTAAAAAGCATAGACCAACAAAGGAAGGCCACTTCTCGGCAGGGGGTAACCTTTCATCCCTACGATTACGTCGACAGAACCGGTGTGAAAGTACTCATAGTCCGGCAAGTACATAGTCCGGGTTTCATAGACGACAACGGAATAAAGCTGAAACGAATATTGCTTGAAGAGTCAACTGAATCGATTGCCCTATGTTCACCATGTTTCCCGGACTGTGAACCCGGGGGACTATACTCCTGCCACAGCATACCGGCCCTCTTTTGACGATTTCGCGGCCGCTCATCTGAACAAGTAATGAACCGTGCGCAGAAAGTAATCCCGATGCGCAGTGGTTGTTTACTTTGACTTTTGACTGTATACTCCGCAACACTTCCTTCAAGCCAAACGCAGAGGTGTGGGTGCGCTGAACCTTTCTTAGATGCATATTTGTTGGTCTCATGGTAGTTTGGATTCTAAAATGTTTCTGTTGGTAGGGATGTTTAATAGCGAGTCTGGTAGTCCCCGATTCCTTCATATATTGTCTTTGGAAAAAAAGGAGTTTTGTAACAGTCCTTTTTTGCACTTGGTCTCAATATGATTATATTATTGATATGACGAGTAGGACGGATGTCTGGTGTGAGAAACTTTCAGGAAAGGAATGGCAACCTGGTCTCTCGTAGTTTCCTACAGCAACCTGCAACCCTGGCCACCCGAGCTTAAAACCATTTCCACTGTTCTGTTTGAAGTTCCCCTTGTTCTTTGATCCCACACTTACTTCAGTATTCTACAGTGGTGAGTCAAAAAAACCTACATCAGGAAAGCATTTTTTCTTCAAAGGTTAACCAAAACGCTATTTTTGCTTTATTGTTGCTTTGGTTGTTTAGAGAGATAACAGGCCTAGCATAAGATTTTTATTGGTGTCTTTCGACTTTGGGTCCAGAAACTATGTCAATTTTGCGTAGAGACATACAAATATCAGTTTGGCCCGATTTTAGCCAACAATGGCGGAGAGACTGCACCGACGTATCCCATAACACATTATAGCACAGACAATTCACACCTGCAAATTTCAGATGGTATCCGATTTCTTTCTCGACAAAACTCAGTTTTGAATAAAAAGGTCCTATTATGTAACATATTATAAATAAATATCTTCAAAAAATAAATTACCATCGATTCAATCATAAGAGTCAGTTAGTGAAAATCACTCCATATTATTGTTCTCATGTTCATGAACATAATGAAAACTGCTTCAGAAATTTTTTGTTTTACATCCTAAGGTATTATTTTGCACAAATACAGTATACCATATCGTCCATACATTTTGCAAGAAGAACTAAAGCTGACGGTTTTCTGTAAATAAATTGGGAAATTAAAACTTAAAATTTCATATCGCAAGTGCTGTTTTTTTCAAGGCGGAATAGCAAACTTTATAATGGTTTCACACACGTTTGCTCCAAGTTTTCGCGGGTTGCAAGGTTAAAACTTGAAATCTTGCTGAACCAAATAAACTTTGGTCTTACACCAGCTAGTTTGACTTTCTTATTTGTAAATTGAACATTTTTTTACTTAACATTTTCTTTTGTAATCCGGGATATTATTTTGTCTAATCCTCAATTACTCTCCCCACCATCTATTGTTTAACAAGAATTTGGCGTCTGTGTTAAATGTTTGTACTCCAATCCACTGCTGAAAACCAGGTTACTCTATGTAAACGGTTTGCAATCTTTGTTTGGCTCAACTCGGCCAAACAGGAATTTTACGTCTCTCAGCAAAATAGGTGTAACTTCTTTCTCCAAAGTCCCAAATGACACCCAAATAAACGTTTTTCTGAAAGCCTGTTTATCCTTCTTAATAACCATAGCAAAACATTCGAGCAAAAACAATTCTTACTATTTTTATTATTTTTTATTCTGAATGTAGGGGTTTTTTTTGACTCACTCAATGTATATGGGGCCGGACCAAGTGTTATAAAGCCTTCGCAGTTTTAAGATCAGTTGCTTACATGGGTGTAGGTCCTACATACAAGATTACGTACTTTTTTGGCTTTTAAGATTTATGTGGTCATCCCATTTGAGGCTATTGTTAATGTGAACCCCTAAAAAAGTATGCATGTGATGCAGTTTCTTTGTAAAAAGTGGTTGGGGAACCACAATTATTTTGAAATGGTGTGTAGTTGCGGACCTTGCATGAGGCCAAGGGAAATTTTAGTTTTTTTTTAACGTGGACCCCCAAATTTCTGTAACAGCTGAAAATGTCAGGATTGGTGCAGACCCATGATTGTCTCTTCAGAATTAACATATAAAGTCCCCTAAAATTATCTTTGTGCTTTTTCAGAAATAAGGGGGCAAAGTTTGTACAGGGTAAAATTACAAAATATTAGAATTGTCCTTAAATGTGTTCCCCAACATTTTGTCATGTCCCAAGATCAATACAAGGTATAGTTTGCCCATTACAACCTGTATGTTTTAAGACTACAGACCTAAAGCCTTAAGGTCATCCTGGGGGAAATATTTCAAAATTGATCCAATTTCATTGAAACCAAGATTTCAAATTGCTCGTAGAGTCATATTAAAAACAGAAAAGTTAATCAAATCACCTACATGGAGTCAATATTGACATATAAGAGCAGAAAGAAAGCAGTGACCCCATAGCCCTTGTGAGCCCCATCACACACTTGGCCCTGTAATTTTTGAAATAAGTAATTGACCATCACTGTTTAAATATTCATTTGGTGTCATGTACAAACTAGAATGAAGAATTGACAAATTTCTGTCAGAAGAATCCGACCCATTTGAAAATTTACCCCCAGGATGACCGTGAGCTTTTTACCATATAGTTAATAAACTACAAGCCATAGATAGGGCAAACTATACCTTTTTTTTATCCTTGGGACATGACAAAAATGTGGAACACATTTAAGGGACACTTCAGAAAAATTTCGTAATTTTACCCCTGTACAAACTGTGCTCCCTTATTTATGAAAATGCACAAAGAGATTTTGGGCTTTAGTATATTATTTTAGACACATTTCTGCACCAATTCTGACATTTTCAGCTTTTTCCCATAAATGTCCTCCTTTCCATGTTATTTTATTAATTACTCTTGGCATAATGATGAGTTTGAGACATGATTTTGGATGTTGAATGTCATTTGCCAAAGTCCTGCAGGTGTAGAATTTTATCAAGATCGGCTTGTAAACAATAGTCCACTCAATCTGTGGTATGAC
>JAMKCH010002832.1:0-35762 GCA_023653785.1 Ophioderma brevispina
AGCGCATGCCGCATAATTAACCCAGAGCAACGTAGCGTTTTGTTTGTGGCCATACATTTAACCACGCATTGCTAGCATGAGTATTTGTTTGAAATTCTAACCGTAAAATGCAGTTAATGAGATCTGGAAGCTTAAGTCTTTGCAAGTGGCATCGACTGGCGAGAAACTATTTACCTAAGTCCATCGTCCAAATTTTTCTGGGCAATACAGTGCCGCGCAAATTTACAACTCTCAGAGTCTCTACCGTCAACTGGCTCAGTTGACAGATAGAGGGTTTCTTGATCAAACGTGAGTATGTGCATTCCGCGCTTGCCACTATTTATTTGGCGTAAACTCACGTAGACTACAGTTTAAATATCCAACAATGTACACATAGCTTGAGCTCGTACTACTTGATTATTAGTTTAGTCCGCCCAACTAGTAGCAACCCGAGAACTGGTTTGTACTAGATGAGATTGCAATGGCATGCGAGTATGGGTTGCGGTGCATGGGTGGCCGACAACATAAATTACGCCGGCACTTTCCTATGGTCATGTCCTGAATGAGGATACCATGGATCTATATAGCACGATTCTGCTAGATGTGGCTAACTACAGCATAGAAATACCTTAGAAACGACCAAGCGTTCAAAAAATTTGCGTGCAATTTCGTGAATTTTATCACTTTTCCGTTACGCTTCCCACCAGATAAGAGCTGAACTGTCATTTGCTTTTCACAGCTGCACAAAACCAAATCCCAATATTCCAAGTAGTTTATTTACCATGGCAGACAGTGATACATATTTGGGAATCAGCGAAATTACCAAAACATTGCAAGTCAGTTTGAGGATTTGACTCCACTTATTGTCCTGGAGCATACAGTCTTTGGCCTGACTCCTTTTAAAATTCGTGGGATTTTTTTTGGGGGGGGGGGGGTGAAACTCAGATCGTTGTTGTCCCTTTATAGCTGATAGGTGCATATGGTTAAGCGATTGGGTTTCGTCACTCCCAATTATTGGGAGAGGTCAGTATTTCTACAATGGAGGGGGGCGCGGAAACGAAAGAGTCATAACTTTTCACAGATATTAAACGGAGGTTATTTAAAAGGCACTATCACACATGATTTCCAATCAGAAATTAATAAATCATCAAAATCAGATTTTTGCAGAATCTGTACAAGCCTACTACAATCTTAGGCGCCAAAAGTGTTGGAACTCTTTTATAGGCCTACTCAAAATAGCCCCCACTCTCGCCCTCTGTATCAATGTTGAATCCTGAAATTTTGTTTCTTGGCAAGCAGAAACCACTACAAGAACCCACCATTGCTTGGTGGGATAGGGAGGGGTGGCATGGATAAGAAATGCCTCCAAGCTCCCTCCCACCCAAGTTGACAGCTTTCCTATATATCTCTTAAGAGAAATACGGTAAATAATCGGGGCAAAAATAGCATTCGTGTTCCAACACATTTTGGCTAGAGATTTTACTCCTACCTGTCAGTATGAACATTTTCTGGCACCACATAACTGAATGGAGATTCATATCTTTGAGGGCACTGCTAGTCAGTAGCACAAACGTAATTGTACATCTTATCATCCTTCTCTTTGACGCTATTCCTGCAAATTTGAAATATTTTTAGCTTCAAGTTGGTTGAATCACGATAGTGTCGTTAATATTGTGTCTAATAGTAATTTCATATAGAATTATACAAAGATTTCTTTCTTACCTTGAGTTAGGCTACAGAAATGTCTTAAAAATAGAGGAAAAAGTTATTTTGATTTGCTTGATATTTTCAATATAACATAGCTGAATTTCGTATTTGCTCCCTATAACGAATTAGAAATTTCAAATGTTTTGTATGCCAGGATAGAAACATTTCTCAGCTTAATCCTTTCAGATGGGGGATTTTTTGATGGAAATCCTTTGTCATCACAGGCAAAAATTCAGTAGGCCCTACTATTCCAAATTTTTTAGGGACGAGGGCCTGATATGTGAAATCTGCTCGTTGCACCTACCTTTTAAAGGGGATCATAACTTTTCATACTAATATTTTGCAAAAACGCAAATTTTTATTTGATTTTCCCTTTAATTCAAATGTTGAAATTTAAATATGTTTTATCCAAACAAATTATTATACAGTTATTTTATTATTTGAATCTCATTCGAAAATGTATGTAGCATAAAACTGGTTTCTATATGATGCAGTGCAACTTTCGTTCCATTTGGATTTGGGGTAGTCAAGCTTGATACTTTTATTTCATTGTTCTTGCTTGCATACACGTAGCAGTCTAATGCATTGTTATAATAATAAATAGGCTCATTGTATGGTTAATTAAAGAAAGGTGCATTTCGTGATTCAGGCACCTTCAGTTTTATTTCATGGTTCGCTAGATCTCGCTAGAAAAGCTTATTCACAAATTTGAGTTGATTCCGATCTTGCGATTTTGTGTATGGGGCATTCTTTGTTTCGCCACGGTAGCGCATAGGCCACTGTGCTGTAATGTCTGACGAAAATACAAATCGCGAATTTCTTACAAGTAGCGACCGAATTTTCATCGTGAATATTGGTAGGGCACATGGATTACTAAGGCTAACGGTTCAATGATATAAAAATCTCAACTTTTTTCAGGTAAGTGCGGTGGAACGAGGTTGTTGATCACGAAATGCCCCTTTAAAGAGACATGCGGAGAGTTGCAGAAAGAAGCGACCCCAATTTTTTGAACACGGGTTTTTTGCATATTGGAATGCTTTCCAATGGTATTAGATCACACCTGAAGATGAATAAGCCGAATGCGCCGTCTTGATGAATAAGATGATGATTGAGTATTTTTTGTCGTGCATGACAGAAAGGTCAAAGCACGGTGCTTCTATGGGGACAATTACGATAGTCAGGCAAGTTCAAAAAACAGTTGCTGTTTTCTTTGCTACTGTTTGTCCAATAAACCTTGGAACATTCTTGGTAGGTAGTCTACAAGGATTGCAATTTGAGAGAAAAAAAATAAAAGAAATTTGTATCCTAAAAAATCTCCGTACTTTTAAATAGGAACCCTTCTTTTCAGATCTCTAGATACAATCTGAAAATTCAGATAGAGGGGGGTTTTGCATATGGGACACTGAAACAATGCGCATTCTAGTGCAAATAATCACTGAAACTAGAGTATGGTTACAAGCTGGATCGACCTTATTCCACCTCAATCTGAATGCGTCAGTATGTAATGTAAAGAACACAAATAGAAAAATCTTAGTCACCTTTTTAAACATCCATATACTTCTATATCAAATTTTGCTTAATGTTCAGTGGCAAAGCGTATGAGAAGTTTTAGCACCAAAATATAGATGGCAATATATAGTGACCATTGGCCGAGTGTTGGATGGTTGTTAGTCTTAGGGCCACAAAACATTGCAAGTTTACCTGTTTCATATCCTATTTAATTCTAGAACTGGATCAGGAGTAGACTGTCCCACAGTCTCAGCTCTGTCCTCGGATTCAGGGCACAGTAGGTTCAATTAACATAAAATCAAACTTATTTATTTGGAATTGCACTCACCAACACGATGCATCCAAAACAAATAAAACTAAAATCCTAACAAAAAATCAAGCTGGGCCCTCCCTGCAACCTTGGGCATCGGTCCTTTTAATACTGCGCTGCCACCTTTTTTACCCCAATGGCCGCCCATACGCCCTCATACAAACCAGCTTGTCCACTGATTTAACAAAATTCAAAATACCACTCGCGATTTGGTTGACTCAGAGAGATTGTAGTCTTCATTACCAGTCATTTATACCACAGACCCTGAGAGGGTGTAATTTATTCCTAACATACAAATGGTGGCCATTCAAATTTTCATGATATGTTGGAAAGCAGTGATTACATGAAACAATAATTTTAAAAGACATAAAATTCATGAAAATTGAAAGAATGCACCAAAATTGTGATGGCTATGAAACAAAACTGTGATGGCTATTGCTGGACATGACCTATCAAATCAAAAAGGTTTGCACATAGAGGTTTGTACACATATGTTATTTTAAATATCTACTATCTTGTGGGTACAAGGATTTTTTGAGTATCTCTAAAATGGCAGACCATATTTTGTGAGCACTGTTACTTGCACCATCAAGTCTAGAGCATTATAATTTTTTTGCAAAAATGTACAAAATGTATGTATGCTTGTTAAAATTAAGTGATCCACAATCTCTTCCATCAAATTCAAAAACAATTATTGATGGTGTGATTGTTAAATTTGACCTAGAGCTACCTGAAAGAAGTGGAATTTTTCTCTCTGCCCATTGCACATTTGAGGATACAAATTTCTCTCAAATTGCACTGGATCAGTTTTTTTTTAACAAACAAGTACAAAAGAAAATCGCAAAGTTTGTTTTGTACTCGCATGCTATCGTTATCGTCCCTATAGAAAACCATGCTTTGACATTTTGTCGTGCATGACAGAAAATACTAATTCATCATCTTATTCCATAAAGATGGCACAGAAGGGCAAAAAGTCCACTTTGATAAAAACAAGATGTTCAAAAACTTTTTAGGGGGGGGGGTTAGATCCACTTTAACAAAAAATGTCCACTTTTCGAAGTTCTGCACACCCCCCCCCCCCAAAAAAAACAATAGATGTACGGCCTTGTCCGTCTTTTTTCACTGCAAAGTCATACTGGGAGCACAGATGGAGTAACCAGAGGTTCCTACCTCATGATGGCACTGCAGGATGAAGGCCTCTCTCCAAGGTGACACCACAAAGAATTTTCTTAAGCTTTTCTCATCTAGGTTATGCCTAGGTTATCCAGGTTATTCTTAGCATTCTATTTCTAGGTCTCCATTTAGTTGTTAACTGTGATGTCCATCTTCCATCAATTAGTCCATATAGAAGTACCCTTGCTCCCCCAGTGACCTAGCTACCGAGCAAGCCCAGCTGTCGAGTGGGCAACCATGAATTGGAATTGAGGTATTGTTTTGTTAATTGCGTAGAATGTTAACTCTGTAATACGGTAGTAACACTTGGAGTATATGTACATAGATGAACCGCTAATGAGTGAGTGAGGATGAAAATTTAACGACAACTCAACACAATTGTGTTATATTGTTGTCATTATCGTTTATCATTATATTACGTGTAAAAACATCAAACCTTAAAACATACATAACAATAAATACCAATACACAACACCAAGTCGGTGCCAATCTTCTTGGTGTTATGGTGTTGAAATTAATTATTGAACACCGCTCGGTGTTGCTACACAATTTAATTATGTATTCTGGTAATCTGCTTATGAAACGTTATAGTTACAATAGAAGCATACAATAAACCAAATCAAACATTGTCTACTAAAATGTCAGATGTTACAAATAAAAATGTTAACACCAAAGTTTGGTATTAATTAACACCAGGTGGTGCAGTCCCATATTGATTCCAGGAGGGTAATTAACACCAGTGGTGTAAATTTGGCACTGGCAGTGTTAAAAAATTAACACCAAAATGTTGTGTAAAATTAACACCAAACAGCGTCATATCATACATGTAACAAAATTGGTGCAATATAACACTAACATGGTATTCAATTAACACCCCCCCCCCCGACTATAACACAGTGGACTACGGGGCAGTGTGATGCAAGCAAGTGTGCATAACATCAAAATGCACTGTTAGAATCAACTGAAAGTTTGATAAAAAGCATTTCTCAGGATAAAAAAAACAAAAACAAAATATTTGTTATAGTTGTAAATTTATGGCAGTGGTGGTAGTGTCATAACTTTTTTCTACATACCTAGGGAAGGGGGGTTGTACATTTTTTTTTGTGATAGAAATAATGACCAGTCCCTAAATGCGCTCCAACATTTCAGTGGTATACTTGCAAAAGAAATAATAATCGTCCGATAAAACGATGGCAAGGAAAATGCGAGTTGTGAACGTGTTCAAGTTCAAACCATGGTTGTGATAAAGATGGGCAAAGAGTGCCATAGGCTACCCCCTTTCAAAGTTCTATGTGTAAAAAATATAACAACAATATCACACACAATTATGTCCTATCGTGTCATTAAGATTATTATTATTATTCTTGGTTTATAAAACATAATGTCACATGGCAGCTAATAAGCTGAAATTGGTACATTTCCCATATTAAAACATCAAATATACATACCAGATATATAAACAAGATCTTGGCATAAAATATATGCACTGAAATAAATAACCCTAATTAATCTTAAAAAATAAAAATACTAAACAAACACACAAAAACATACTCACAAACAACTACATCACTAAACAAACCCAAGTACCCTCACTCCACATCCCCACTCTAATCTAACACTGACACCCAATTAGTCTCTCACATCGCACCAATCTTATATACAGTACATACGAAAACAATCCACTCATATACACACAAACACACCCTCTCACACTAATAAATTCTCACACAATCACACACATAAACACAAAACAACATCCAACTAATTACACATAACATGCACACTCCCCCAAACCACTTCGCACACAGTACATAATTCATCAAATTGTAATCAAACAAACCCAAAAATAAAATAAGGTATAAAACTAATCTTACCCCATAATATCAGGGACCTAGATGGATAGCCGAATTACCCATATAAAACTTGTTGGAAACTTACACAGAATATTGCATTATAAATTGGGTTATTGAGCAAATGAAAACTAAATTGGTAGAGGACTACACTGGAACGTTTGGGTCACCTAACCATCTGAAATGACCAAACTTTGGGATGTTTTCCTGAGTTCATTGTTGACCTATTATCAGGAACAGGAAACCAATTGGAGAATTTCTCGGAGGTACTTGCTTTTTTAGCAAATGATAATGCAGGATTGAGTTCTAAGATCTTTAGAGTCTCAATCTGCAAAACATCAAGTGCATCGGTATATGTTGTATGTTCCTCGCCCAGGATGCATCGGCAGCACGTTTTTGGATTTTCTCCACTTGTGCTTCCTGTTTTGAGTGAGCCCTGCATTCCAAACAGGCGAGCATATTCGATCACTGGTCGATCGAATGGAACCTTTGTAAATCAAATGAGCAAATGCTCGTCTTTACTAAGTCCTGCTTCTCTTAACTGCGAAGCGATGAACAATTTCTACCTGCTTTTTTGAACTACTATCTACTTGCTCATCCCACTTTAAATCGTCTTGTCTAACTACACCCAATATTTATCTTTATTCAACTCTCCAGTTGATGGTCAGAGATACAGAGGTCCAATGCAGGTAAAGTTTCCTACCAAAATAAAATCTTTGACAAAAACCTGGCACTTTGATGGATTCAATTTAACACTTTTACTAACAGCCAGGAATGGAGGAGTCAAGGCTTGTGGATTCTACCTTGCTCAGTTGGGTGTATTCTCAGACCCAGAGTTAAATAATCCAAATATTTCCACACCTGGAATCTCTGTATCTCTTATCTGTCTCAGCCGGGGCACTATTGATGTTGAATAGAAATATGATTGGGGCTAATTTTGTTCCCGGAGGAACACCACTATAACGTTGTCTTTCATGAACCCATGTTTTTACCTGCAAGGAAATCCACCACCCACTGTATGATCGCCGGTGATACAACACATCTGAAGAAGGTTGTACAAAGCATCTTATGTCTATGACATCAAGCTTGGAGAGTCAGTCAATACGCGCGTACCTAATATTACCCAACTTATCAGGCGGCCCGAAAAAACGGGGGGGGGGGGGGGGGCTGGTGATTACACCTCAATCAGGCAGTGGTGTGGTAGCATTCCTTCTGTATTTCGTTGGTCGCTCATCGATATGTGTTGAATGTATCACAACAAGTTTCGAATTCTCCATAGGCAACCTTAGCTATGGTACTAGATGTAAGCGAAAAACAGGCCGAAGTTTACGATTGACGGAGGTGTCGCTTTGGGAGGGGGACCACGTTGGTGTGCTTCTTTCACTGAGAAGAAGGCACTTTACCTTGGCATAAAAGTGTGTAATAATCTCAGTGATGGTTGCTCAGTTCGTACGCAAACTCTTTTAAGAAGACGGGGTTGACACATTTCTGGTCCTCCAGCCTTTGAAGCAGACATCTTTTCAAATCTTCATAAAGTTCCCATGGCTGGGAATTGAGTGGGGGTGCTTGCTAGGAGATAAGCGGGAGCTGCATCCAAATGCAAGGCTGGTGTGCTGTGAAAAAACTTGCTAAATGTGAATTGATTGCATTTGCAACGGCCCACATGATCACCAGGATCAAGATAGCACAGGAATAGTTGTGTCTGTTTTTGCATCTGCAAAAGAAATTTATTTCAGTGTGCCATCTCCCAGGCTCAACTTTCTGCAGATGTTTACTCTATTCAAATTATACCGCACTTTCGCTTTTTTAAGTTCTATTATGACTGATTCTAAGTTGCTTTCTATGTTTAATTCCATCAGCAACGCTTTTGTCTAAGTCCAATGATGGTTCTTGACCTTGTCTGTCATCCAGGGCTTATCACGATTATGCAACCGGACCATTTTTAGTTGGAAAAAAATTGGTTATACCTCACTGAGCTTTTCATAGAAGGATTGCTTTTGTTTGAATGTCTGTGGAAGTGAATACTTCTGTCCATAATTGTCTTTGGATCCACTGACCAAATCACGCTGAGTTTGATTTGTCATGGGTTGTGAACCACCAATTAGTTTGTGTTTGTAACATTAATAGATTCAAGCTTTAGGGATCCAGTCTTCTGACACAATTGTGGTCACTACGACCGATGGAGAGACAATTACCGGTGCAAGATAGTTGATCAGAAATATTTGTATAATTAAATCCAAAATAGCACCTCTCTTGGCGTATTGAACACTTGTGTCAGTAGTCAAAGTGTTTTTATATCAGTCCTATTGAAGTCACCATCTATGATTGAAAAATCCAGCTTGATGAGGACTTATTGACAAGTAAAATATCGACAGTTGATCAATAGGTGTGAAACTAAAATTCCTGATGAGGTTGACTCGGGTTGTTGAATATACACAGCACAAATAATACATGAACGGAACAGTTCTTGGCAGTTTTGGGTGAGAAATTAGCAGAAGATTACTTCCAAATTCAGACTGGTACGTAATTTAGGAGATTTCCTCTACATTTGATATTGTTGTTCACATATACCAAAATTCCACCGCCTCGTTGTGTATGTGTACGAAGTATTAAAAAAGTGTAGCCTCTGCAATATTTTACAGTTCAGGGGGAGGGAGTGTTAAAAAATGTAACATTTAAACATAACAACCTTAAAACTATAATATGGGAATAAAATAGATTTGTGTTAAAGAAAGTGATCCTGACGAAACGATGTTGACAACCAAATATGGGAGAAGGGGCATGCACCTGCCCTCTACAGTAGCAATAACAGGCAGGGGGGATGGGGCAAGAGAATATTAAGTGTGTCGGTCTGTCGGTCAACATTCCCCTTCCAATTCCCTTTCTCTTCAATGGTTTGCTTGCAATCTTCCTTCCTTTCCTGGTTATATCAAGCTGATTGGCCCGGTAAGAGTGGTCTGGGGGTAAATGTGCCCCCTGCCGTTATGACGACAGAAGGGCAGGTATATGGAGGACTTTGTAAAGCTACTGTCTTTCCTTTAAATTGGTTATGAGGTCCAAGTTTGTATTTTTTTTCCAAAAAATATGTTTAAAAAAACAAGAAAAGTTGTTATCACTGTTGGACCCAACAAGAGCGTTGGTTCCAAACTTGAAAACAATTTTTTTTAAATTCAATTGTTCACTATTTTATTGCCAAATGACAACAAACCTGGTCTATGGAATATTGACTTTTGACTCTGAAACTTTGATGGCAAACCATTTGTCTGTGCTTGTGCATTACTACACGGAATGTTATAAGCAATAACAAAACATTCTTTTCAAAACAATACTAAACAGACTAATTGGAAAGCCTGTAAAGTTTTGGATCAGAGAAACTTTCGTGGATCAATAGAAGGTTTTTAAAAAGCGGCACTGGCAGTGCACATTTGAAAAATAGTGGCGCCTCAAGATTTTTCAAAATCGATATTGTGCTGATGGTTTTTGTAAAGCTTTGATATACAAAATGATTAAGACCAAATAATGGGTAAAATAATGGGTAAAAAACGATGATAATTTAACATTATGCAGCAGATGATGAAAATGGGTTGTTTCCCACAAGAACACGCACGGCGAGGTGGCAGCCCTCAAGATTTTTCAAAATCCATTTTTGCATGGTTGTAAAGCTTTTATATACAAAAAGCCCCTCACCACAATGTATTAAGACCAAATCCCCTTCCTTATGCTGTTCATCCATCTTTGTAAATATCTTTAATCTTCCATCTCCACTGGTGTAACACAGTGCATAGGAAACTTTATCGGGTCATTCCGATCTTCAAGTCTGGTGATCGTCACTTATGTTTCCAACTACCATCCCATATCATTACAACCAATTGTCTGCAAGATTTGGGAAAGGGTTATCCACAAGCACATCCCTTCTCATCTTAATCGCAAAAAGTTCTAACCAAAACATCAATTTGGCCTTCTTCCGAAATCGCCCACGCCGATGCCCTCCTCACGGTCCTTGATTGGTATGAGCATCTTGAAAGTCAGAAAGTGTGGCTGTAGCCTTATTTGACTAAGTAAGGCCGTTTGACAAAGTCCAACATGACCCTCTTTGCCGTGAAACTCATTCTTGCTGGGATCATGGTCCCTCCTTGCTGGCTAAGATCCTACATTCCAGCCGTACACAGTCGTTTTGTTCATGGCATTCTCTGATCCTGTCCCTTTTATGTCTGGTGTTCCCAAGCGGGCTGGTGTGTATTGGGCACATTACTTCTTATCTAGATCAATGATCTTTCTATTCATCATTTTCTCTCAACAGTTCCTTGGTTCTTTTATGCTGATGACACCACCCTATCCAAAAACCCATCAGCCATGACAGTGATATAACCCACTGCTTTCACGCAGACATTGATACTAACTATTCATCGGTTTTTTACCAACAACAATTCTCACTGTAATGCCAGCCCCAAGACTCATGGTCATTTCCACCAAGAAAAACATTTTCCCACTCTGTCTCCGCATGAATAACCAAGTCATGAAAGAGTTTCCTCTGTCAAATCATTGTTTCACATCTATGGAAAAATGTATCCTGGAATGTGCACGTGGACTTTATCTGCAAGAAGCCAGAGAACCATAGGCTAGATATACTAGGGCTTTTAACAACGCCCTCCCCTAACAACGCCGTTTTTTTATGTACCTTGCATTGGTGTCAAACCCATCCTTGATAGTGGAGGAGCTAGGACCCAGGTCAACATCAGTGTTTACTTCTCATACGAAAAGGTTTGACACCTTTGGTCGTAGTATGGACCCTCTTATCAACGCTTTAGGTAGGTAGTACTATCAAATTGTGGTGTCTCTTTTAATAGGGACAATTAAAGTTTACCCACAGGGGTCAAACTTTTAAAAGGCTCCAATCATGTTGAAATGTATGTCATATTGTCCGTCTAGTCATATTTTTGTGTTTTTTATGGGCATCCCTTTAATTTAGTGTTATGTCACTATTGGGCTTGTCCTGGCTATGTAGCCAATTGTTATAAATAAATAAATAAATGCATGTTTCCCACGCTATGCACACTGTTTGACCGGTCTGTAACCTTTCTGATTTTTTTTTTTTTTTTTTTTTTTCCCTGTTATGTCTGGTGTTCCCCAGGGCTGTGTCTTGGGGCCATTACTTTCTTATCTATATCAATGATCTTTCTAATTCTTCATTTTCTCTCAACAGTTCCTTGGTTCTTTATGCTGATGACACCACCCTATACAAACCCATCAGCCATGACAGTGATATAACCAGCTTTCAAGCAGACATTGATACTATTCATAACCGGTTTACCAACAACAATCTCACTGTAAATGCCAGCAAGACTCATGGTCATTTCCACCAAGAAAAAACATTTTCCCAACATCTGTCTCCGCATGAATAACCAAGTCATTGAAAGAGTTTCCTCTGTCAAATTCCTTGGTATTCACATCTCTGAAAATTGGTTCAACCCATCCT
Source organism: Ophioderma brevispina (assembly GCA_023653785.1). Classification (NCBI taxonomy): domain Eukaryota; kingdom Metazoa; phylum Echinodermata; class Ophiuroidea; order Amphilepidida; family Ophiodermatidae; genus Ophioderma; species Ophioderma brevispina. The sequence continues at coordinate 12,005 of JAMKCH010002832.1, forward strand.
TGATAGTGGAGGAGCTAGGACCCAGGTCAAAACATCATTGTTTACCTCTCACTACAGAAAAGGTTTGACACCTTTGGTAGTTAGTATGGACCCTCTATATCAACGCTAGGTAGGTAGTACTCTCAAATTGTGGTGTCACTTTTTCAATAGGGGCCAATTTAAGTTTACACAGGGGTCAAACTTTTAAAATGCTCCAATCATGTTGAAATGTATGTCATATTGTCCGTCTAGTCATAAGGATTCCAAAAATGTATAGTTTGTACCATCTATGACAAATGGTTTTCGAGTTATAGGGTAAAATGGCTAAAATGGTAAAAAAGTCAATTTCTATTTGTACAGGGTATTGATGTAGAGGGTCCATACTAACTAGCAAAGGTGTCAAACCTTTTCTGTAGTGGGAGGTAAACGAATTCCTTAAATAAGGCCCCTATAATATCCTGCTCCTCCTCTATGAGTACGGCAGTATCACTTGGCATCCTTTAAACATCACGCTAACCAACAGGTTGGAATCTACTCAGCGATTTGCCTGCAGAGTCATTCTCCAGTCTTGGAATCTCTCCCATGAAGATCTCCTCCTTGCTTCCAATCTTCCTCCCTTATCTAAGCGCCATGACATTGCTGTCCTGTGCCATCTCTTCAAGATTCTTAACCACCTTTGCTCTTATCCTAATCCTTTCAAGTCGCACCCTAGACCCATGCACCCTTTGCAATCTCAATAGCCTCTCTCTTGATCCACCCTTCCGCAGGCTTTCGCTTTCCAAAAGGTCTTTTTATTTTTGTGTTTTTTATGGGCATCCCTTTAATTTAGTGTTATGTCACTATTGGGCTTGTCCTGGCTATATAGCCAATTGTTATAAATAAATAAATAAATGCATGTTTCCCACGCTATGCACACTGTTTGACCGGTCTGTAACCTTTGTGATTTTAATATCAGTGAGTACGAGTCAAAAATATTCATGTAATACACACATTTGTTGATTAAAGTTACGGAAAACTTAGCCTACAAATTACCTGGATGTCTTTATCCTCATATCAATGTCCCTATCTGTTTTGGGTATGTTATTTTTATGTGTAAAATATATCTCTGTTCTTCCAGTGGCCTAGACTATCATTTGAGAGCAAATTGAAGAAATTTCATATTTTGTGAAAATGTGCCAGTGCCGATTTAAACAGATTTGAAACAGTTTGGATGAGAGCAATTTGCATAAAATATTGCACAAAATCAACTTGATCAGATGAAATAGCTTGAAACTTTCATTGATCAGTGGCATGTTTTAAAGGGGGATGACCCTTCACCCCAAAACCCCATTTGTAAAGTTTGGCGATTATATTTCAACCCGTTCTGAAGTGAGATCTAAAAATGTGATTTTGTAATCCCCATAGAGTAGGCGTACTGTGTAAAATTAATATTTGTCGACCAAATGGGGCACATTTACAAAGAAAACATCCTTTTGCCCAATAAGATTTTACAGGGTAAATGAGAAAAATAGCTTTCATCAGATACCAAAAAAAAAAAAGGCCTCTGCAACTAAGAAGTATTTATAGACCACTCATGGTTTACTTGTCTTTGGTATCAATGTTAGTTGTGGCGTACAAAGGCAGAGTTATGCAACAACATACAGCCTTGGATTATGTGGTATTCACTTCCAAACTACAATCTTGTTCAAAATTGTTGGAACACTTTGTGCAGATTTGGTTCCCGCCCCCTCATTTCAATGTTGCATGAGCACGACACACTTGAGCAATCTCGCACCATATTATTTTCAACACTGATTGGGAGGGGATGGGGAGGGGGAAAGAAAGTTCTAGTTACAATGCATTTCAAGCCTATTATCTAGGTCCAAAAAACGCTCAAAGTTAAGAACACCATTTTTTCAGGAAATGAAGATGACCTTAATATCTTTATCATATTACACTAAGGTTAAAATCGAATGCTTGTACTGTGAATTTTTAAACATGAAGTTTGAAATTAAAAAAAAATAATAATAGCGTTCGTATCGTAGATACACGCGGCCCAGGTTCAGCACCCTCAGTTGAATAAATCCTGACACCACCACAAGCCATTACCAATGACTTGTGGATACGCTAAGAAGAAGATAATAAATAACATATACAAAAGATTGCAAGTTAAAAGTACAACAAAAAAATCCTGAATAAGGCATGACCGAAAGCACAAAAACGTGCATTCCACACACAGACACACACAGTACACACATACGCACGCACTCGCCCCCGCACACACATACACACGCACGCACACACGCGCGCTCACCCACACACACCTAAAACAGAAGATTTTCATATAGGCACGTTTGAACAAAACATGACCAAAAGCACACCACAGTACATTCCAGCCACACACAAGCGTGAAGACACACACACTCATACATACGCACGCACACGCAGTGCCACCCATACATACATACACACACACACTGACACACACAAAATATACGTGCACATTCACATGCAACCACGCACACACACACACACCTAAAACACAAGATTGTCATACACGTACGTTTGCTCTGAGATCAAATGCAGAATGAGATAAATAAATGAGAATTTTATATCATTTTTCATTGGTCTCTGAGGAGTGAGGGCTTCGGCCCTTACGAAACAGTGCTGTAAGACATAGTAGTAGAATATTTCAAGTCGTAAACCAAAAACCAAAAAAATCTTCCAACATGCCCACATTGTTTTGCAGAATTTGTTTTATAAATCCACTTTTGGCAAATATATTTGTGGCGGGATAACCACACGCCTCCATTGAAAATAACTAGTGCCAATTTATCCTTAAACCTCTTGTCATAAGGAGTTGCTCTTTTCTATATGGAACATTATATCAAGAAAAAAGAGTAAAAAAACAGTATATTTTTCACGATGGAAAGTGGATTCGAACCCATAAACAATGGATTAATAGACCAGAGTAACTGCCACTAGACCAGAACAACAACTCGATGAAATGAAGACAATCAAAAGATATTATGCATTCCTTGCTGATTATGTGATCTCAAATGTTAGTTTAAATGACCAATTCAAGCTATAATTGCTAATGCTAATCTTTCGGTCAACAATGGTTAACACGACATAATAGAGAGTAATAACTCGGAATAGATGCAATTGCATCGGTCTACAGAAAAGTAAAAAGAATCATATATAAATATTTTTAATTCTTTCTCGGTAGACCGTTGGTTACCCAGAATGCATCTCTGATAGCCATTTTAATAGGGCTTAAGTTTACAACCGAACACATACAATGTGGTAGTGTAGTGGCAAATCCATTGGCTTGTAACCATTGCTCCATTGAAGTTCTAAAGTTCGAATCCATATTGTGTTATTTTTTTGTTCAACCAAATCACTCCATTAATAATTTAAGAAACACTATTTTATAACTTTAAATTTCGTATTGCTTTCACAATAGTTTCGCCTCTGAGATCTGATAGAACACCGTCAGCTCTCTAATACATACCTACCCGCACCACCCCCACCCCACCCCCACACACACACCTGTTTCCATACACACAAAAATGCGATGGTATTTAATGCAAAAACGATGTATTATGAAAATTATAGAAATGAAGTTTATCTTACATACAGTTGATTGATCACGTTCAGTATTTGATCCTTTCTCCTTTGGCTCGTATAATCATTTCTAGTCTTTTATTCATACTTTGCGGCATATGCCCCTCTCACACACGTGCGCACAAATATATACACGTACGCACATGTGTGTCAGTGCATTTTAGCGTGTAGGTGTGTGTATATATGTGCTGATTTTTGTTAAATAAAGTTTCCTTTCAAAAATTGATGAGATTTTTAAAATCAACTGAATAAATGCACGTAATGTCCAGAAATATGATTTACAAAACTGTTATAGTATCATTTGAGGGATGATACCATCTTCTCCTGAAAAAAATCATGTTCTTAACTTTTAGCATTTTTGAGTTATGAGCGTTTTTGTATAATCTGTACATGATTTTTTGGCCGTTTGGATACAATCTTGTTCAAAATTGTTGGAACACTGTGCAGATTTGGTTCCCGCCCCCTCATTTCAATGTTGCATGAGCACAACACACTTGAGCAATCTCGCACCATATTATTTTCAACACTCATGGGGATGGGGAGGGGGAAAGAAAGTTATAGTTACAATGCATTTCAAGCCTATTATCTTTCTTTATAGCTGCCAATATTAACAGGTGTTCCAAGGACTTATGAACAAGATTGTAGATGCAAAAAGGCACTTGTTTGAATACCGTATTGTTCCTAATAAACGCCCCGGGGGTGGTGCATTTTTCAAAAGGGGGAGCGTTTATTACAGTCAAAAATGGAAAGTCAAAAATCCCACAAAAAGCACCTTACACACGCTTATTTTCGCTGATTATCAATAATACAAACTAACGAGCAGGCGGACGCTGTTTTTGCACCTACCGAGGTCAAAGTTCCATACTAATTTTAACTATTACAACTGTGCATTACTACTTTGTTAAATATGTCACACTTGTCATAGCAACTACGAACATTCTATAGCCCACGCTATTTTGGAAGCCATTTTGGAAATCTGCAAAAAAACACTGTGCCCGATCTTTGCGACAGTAAACTTTCTGAACAAACCACACGCTTGACTATGTTCTTGGATATCTAAGGGTCATTTTATAACCGAGGGTCGCCTGGCGAAATCAACGAAAAATTGCGTTTTTCCGTGCTGTAAGATTTAGTTATAATGGGCTTGGGTGGCCAGTTACCATTAGTGACAGCTCATAAGCAGAAAGCATTGATGACAACAGCGATTATGATACAGAATACGACAGTTCCGGCCATTAAATCATGTAATTTAGGTAAGCTTAACTCATTTTCTTGAATTGTTTTATCAAAAAATCGTAGGGGCGTTTATTAGAGCAGGGGTGTTTATTAGGAACAACACGGTAGTTATAGAGTGATATTGACCACCACTTATGCTCCTGGAGCATAAGAAGCTATAAGACGCTCCAGAGGGGAGCTATTCATTTTATTGAGTGCCAATCACAATTTATTCTGTAATGATTTCAAGGATTAGAATGGCAAATCTGACACACCAATCCTCACTGGTCTTGTGGTTAAGTAGTTGGTCTCATGATACAGTGGTCTGGGGTTCGAATCTCGCTCCTGCTTCTTTAGAAATATATAAAATTGTTATTTTTTCAGTTTAGAGGGAAAAGATAAGAACAACAATAGGTGCCCTTTGAGGTTAGTGAGGGAGACCTGCTCCTGGAGCATGGATGGTGGCCAAAAACTACCGCGTGCTGTCTGAACTTGCTGTCAGAGGAAATGGGTTGGTTGATCAATCCCATCACGACTGTGGCGGGACCATGCTGGATCGCTTCCCATTAAAGGCTGATTCAGAGATTTCAAAATATAACGTTTTTGTTTAATTTTTACAAATAGTCAACTAGAACTAAAGATAGTCACCTAATATGCTTAATTCAAAATTTTGAGATGAATCGGATGTTTCGTTTTGATGCCATAGGATATTGTATATTACACAAATTCTGGATCCAAAATTTTAAAACAAACTTGTGATTTTACATATGAAGGACTTTGATTTCAGCTTTGCTATTTTGCATAGTGATTAGTATGTGGACAAGCATTATGTATAAGCAAAAAACATGATTTGCTTGAAAATTGAGGGCGCCCTCCTCAGGAAATCTCCGAGTCAGCCTTTGAGTGCCTAAATTTGGTAGCACAGCACTGGTTAGTCTGACTAGCAAAACACCATGGGCCAGTTTTAGGGGTCAGAACCCTAAGTTGCACTCTAAATAAAGAGTTGTTTTACAACATTCTTCCTGGTTAGCTCAAGTGCATTTAAAATTAATGATTTATTAACTTGCCATGCTTTACAAATACTCTTTCTTCTACAACATTAATTTCTATCCATCTTTACTTCCATTTTCATCTTTATCAATTAGCAATGGTTACCCCATAACGGTTAACCCTATTCAACAATGATTAACCCTAATCAACAATCGTTGATTAGAAAGGCTAGTCAGCAATGACCTAGTCAGCAATGATGCAGATAGGTACATGAAATAAAACAGATAAAAATAAGGCCCTAAACAAAGCAGATGGACCTTATTTACCATACTTAAAAGGATAAGCAGTGATAATGTGAGAGAATAAATAAGTATGGAAATGCATTTTTGCAAAAAAAAAAAAGACATTCAGCAATGACGTCTGAAAAAAAGCTGATTGCGGTTTACACCAGTACAGGACATGGTGCACAATATTACACTTATAAATCTGGGATATTCACATGGAAAGGCTTTTTTGATCGCAAGTTGGAATTTTGATATGCACATAGAGAAATTACAGAATCAGATAAAAAGTGCTGCCTTGTCTTTAATACAGAGGTTTATAAGCTAACCACTTGCAGGTGATGTTTAGCACCTCCACACCCAGTCACAAAAAATACCAAATATTAATTTTATGACTTTTTTTTTCAAGTTTTTCGAATTAGCAAATTGCTGCTTGTCCCTTTAAATCCTCTCAGTAATCATTTTCTTTTTTGGTTTTCTTTCGATTTCATCATCAACTTAAGTTCTCTTTTCCAATCATTTCCAATCACCATCCAATCCTCTTTTCTTTTCCACATTTGTTTTAAAATCGACATTACTCCCATCTCTTTCCATGTCACAAAGTAATATTTGAAGTTTCTTAATAATAACATTTCTTCCATAACTACACCCCTCTTCTTCAAATTATTGTAACCATCTTTTGCTTGAAACATGGCTCTCTGACAACAAGCTGTTTTCAGAAAGTCATTTATTATGACAAACTGGAATAAAACAAATTATCATGGCAAACACACTTTTTGACAACTATTTTGGAGTATTTATACCACTAACACATTCTGTGTAAATTTGATGAAATTTCATTGCGGGCAAATAGGATTTTGCATAAAAATCTAGTTTAAATAACTAATATAACAAAACAACAACTACACGGCTTTTCTTCTTTTGAACATAGCCGATAGCGGGCGCTATAAATCAAATTATGACCTTTGTAGGCCTATATGACAAGATTCCCGCACTGGATTTCTCTCATTTTTTTGCGATGTAAAGCTCTGCATTTTCCTACTTCTATCAGTTGTCAAAATTGTGTCGCATTGCTTCAGATGGCTCTCAAAATGAAAAGACAATTGCGTGGGGTCAAACGCTGTGCTGAAGAGCGTCTTAAGGTTACTTTATCATAACTCCCCAAAAAAAAAAACCCCATGGGTCTCTAAAGAGCCTCTTTTAGCTTACTTTATCATACGTATCATGCCTCTCTACAGAGCATCTTTTTGTAACCTTTTTCATCCTCTTAGATCCAGAACTTGATATATGGCCAAAATGGACAAAGCAATTCAAAAAAGTGAACCTGGACGATTACGACCTAATTCCAGATTTTCAAATACTGCTTATATGGGAACGCAGATTAACACCTGGGTTACTCAAGGAATGCGGTTACACATCCCTTGGCCGTCCTAAATAAGTTGGTGGTGTTCCGAGCAAGATTTGATCACAGTTACAACCAAACACGACGTATGTCATCCCCTTGTTGGAATATGCACCACCCCATTCTCAACTCTCAAATCTCACTTTTAAACAATTCAATCTATTGAAGAGCATTCAAAAGCTTATTTGACCCTGATTAGGCCTACACAGCTTATGACAGTGCTCTTACCAAGTGTTGTCTTCATCACCAATCCTAGGCGTGATGATTGTGCACAAAAATTTGCTGAATCAAGTGTCTTTCAATCGTTTTTCAACTTGTGGTTTCAGTAAAGTTCAGTTGCCACAGTATGACATTAAGAAATAAGCTTCAGTTTGAAGAACCAAAAATAACAAGAGAATTGAGATTGGCAATAGTGCAAGTCCATAACCGTACAGTCTACTCAATAAGTAAATTTCATTTGTGCCGTCATAATTTTGAATCTGTAAAATAAGTTTCATTTTCATTGTACTTATATTGATTCTGTGCAATTTCACTATTAATTATTTTTTTTTTACTTGAACTTGTTCACCATTTGTTTTACATTTTATGAGTATGTGAGTTCATGCGTTAGTGTTTGGGTTGGTGGGTGCAGTGCGTGGGTGAGTGGGGAGTTGAGTGGTGAGATGAGTGGGTGGGTGAGTGAGCGAGCTGCGAGCGAGGCGAGCGGCCGGGGGCGGGCGGGCGAGCGAGCGAGCGGCGCGTGGGTGGGTGAGTGAGTGGGTGAGGGGGTGAGTGAAGTGAGTGGGTGGGTGAGTGAGTGGGGTGGGTCAGTGGTTGAGAGTGTGTGAGTGAGTCGGTGGTGGGTGCGTGGTGGGTGATTGGGTGAGTGAGTGGGTGATGAGTGAGTGGGTGAGTGGTGAGTGGTGAGTGAGCGATGGGTGAGTGGGCGAGTGAGATTCAATGTGAGTACAATTAGTTGTGTTGGGAGGGTGGTAATTACAGTGCAATTGTAATGGTAGTGAATTTATATTTTTAATCCCTTTTTTTAAATGTTTATCTGCTATGTCTATGGATTTTTATATTGTAAACAATCATGCACTTCAGCTTTTGGCTGCGATTTGATGTGTATAAAATGAAATGAAATGAAATATATTTGATTGTTTAGCTATAATCAAACTCACTAGTCTATCTCAAATGCCATTTTTTGGCCATAGCCAGTTCTGGCACTAAGTGACAAACTTTTGTTATCTAAAACATTCACTTCCTTCTCTGTAAAAGTCCACCACGTGCCTATTAAAGGCTTGTTCTGAATTTGGTCTATGTGTCTCTACTAATAGAGAACCTGACAGTTTGTACACACGGACCATAATATCACCGTGGGAAACATGCTTGCGGTTTTGATGCTAGACCGATAATGCATAGTTGGGGGGCCCAATGCCCTTATTCACCTACTGTGGCTAATATTGATGGATAAACTTAAAACTGTTTTTTATATCTGTACTCTGAAATTTCAGGATAATGAGAAAAAACGGCCTTGCATCGATATCCAAAATAAAATACTACTTCATGTGGTAAATCCCGGGGGGGGGGGGGGTCCCACGACAATGGAAACAAACATCTTTAATTTACTCTACCCAATGTCCATCAGCGGGAACAATTTGTAAAAGTGTATCAATGTTAGTATGCATTTTTAATAGTCTTCCCCAATACCTTTTGTAAAATAAGCGCCTGCTCTGAACTCATTAGTTTTCTACTTCTCTTTCTATCACTTATTTTTCCACTATCACTTGTAAATCAATCATCTTTTCCAATATTTATTTCTTCTCCACTGTTTAACAATATTTTCGCATATCTCCTTTTCCAGTGTTTTTCCATACACAGCTTCAACGCCTTTCTTTCATATCTCTATTACCTCTGTCTTTCATATGTGATGCCATCAGCAAATGAGTCAGAAGTCCGCAAATATTGATTGAGATATACCAAAACAACGGAAAAAAAGGTTTCTATATCTTATCAACCTTTGGAATTGATTTTTCCAACGGAGGTTTCAGCAAAATGTAGCTTTTCAATGGGTGCACACACTTCTATGGAACAGTAAAACAAATCGACCGACTTCATTCACTTTGCTTGATCACATCCATATTTCGCACAAGACGCACAACCTCATTGTATAGCTCTCCACATAATGAATGTACATACGAGTACTGTACAGCTCGTTAGTTTTCACCTGTGAGGGGCATTAACAATGTGTGCAATATTAAAAGGCAAGAACGGTTACATAGGATGTCACGAAAGGGATGAAGTGAGGGAATGTTACAGAGGTATAAACAGGAAACATTTTGAAAAAACAATATTATATCATGTGCTCCAATAGAGAATCATGGCTCACCTTCCCTGCCACACAAAGGCCCAGGGTCTAAGGAACAACTTCACATTGTACTGATCAGCATGCCACTGCCACCAATATGACATGTAGCACTGTACAAAACAACTGACAATGATACCAGAATCATAGTATATAAGTATTAAAACCAAAGTCAACATTTTCATTCAAGTCAACCAGCTGCAACATAATTTGACAAGAAACATAGCATGCGCAATGTATAGTTTGACCACTTAAAGGTGACTTGCTCGATTTGTGTCCATTGTGTTCTCTACTTGCAACATAACACCCCCCCTCAAGTACCATGGGAAAATAAAATTGCACGGTTGATGGTAGAATCAACAATGAGCATGCAAAGACCTGTTCAATACTGGACTAATATAATTTATGGTTAACCATTAATTAAGCAGTTTTTTTGTTTTATCTTGCCAATGAATTTTTAGGACGACAATGAAAAAATATGACCTTGATCTGATGTAAAAATTGATAATTACCTCTGAGGAGGGTTCAAAAGATATTGGAACATGCACCTTTAACACAATGTCATCACATGATTCAATTGACAGCACATGATCCACACTGGAATACAGGTGTCTTCTTTCACTTTCATAGTCTTTAACACTCATAATCAAGTACTGGCCTAAGTTAGTTCAATCAGTGGCATAACCAGAGGGGGAAAGGGGGGGAGGTGCCCCTTGTGGGATCTCAACCCTTGAAAAATTAGTGATTTTCTGCACAGGCAACATGTGCCAATTTACAGTGAAAAACAACAAAGGTTTTTTTTGAGAACTCTTAATTATATGTTTGCCCAAAAAATATGTGCCCCCCCTTGCTCCCCCTGAAAGAAAGAGCTGGTTAAGCCAATACAGTTTAATACAATGTAGACCATGTCTCAGGGATATCTATGAAAGACCAATTGATCTGTAGTTAAAATCCCATAAGCAATGTTGGGAACAGTGCAATAGATCCAAAATGAATAATGAATAATCTCCCCCTATACAGTATTGCAAACATGCTTCAGGAAATTTGGAATGTGGTCAATTTGTAATGAATTAAAATGGCAAAATTAAGTTCACAATTTAAGCAAAGCCAATGTCATTGCCCATATAACCGAACATTCTTATATGAAGCTGACCGGGCAGAAGAACGCGAAATGTTTGAAAGTTCCCTACTGAGGGCCATATTACACCTGAAATTACTTATGTTTCCCTTTATATTTTAGACAAGTTTGAGGGCCAAAAATCATAATGATGGAGGAGCCGTATTTGGCAGCAGGGGATTATGAGGAACCGCTGTATAGAATTTGTCCCAGCCAAAATTTGGACTAAAAATGTGACACTGTTGCATCATAAAAATGAAACTTTAAACCGAGAAGAATATCATCAAAATATATGGTTATCCTGTATATTTTATTGAATAGCAAATATATAAGACCAATTGACAAATCACAACAAAGCAATATGAAATATTGTTTAACAGTTTTACTCTGCCTGGTAGCAGTAACCCACGCCTGTTGAAAACCACTTGCTAAAAAGCGCATACATCTTAACCACGGCCATACTACCCCTCATGGGTAGGGACACTCAAAGCCATTCCCATGGCTCACGGTGGAAATAGCCCACATGACCTGAGATTAGGACGAAAAACGAAGATCAAAAACTGATCACATCAGGAAAGCACTCCGGAAAATCTATCGACCCCCGAAGGCGATCGAGCAATCTGGATCGAACAAGTAAGCTCCAGGAGTCACAAACAGTAATTTGCCAAATGTTTATAATAGCGACCATAACCGCCCTGATATAAACATATAAATAAACTGGGTCCCCCGAAAAAAAGACAATGGGTGACGTGGTGATGCGAAGACACAATAAACAAAACACCAACACCTCACATTAACACTACTCGCATCACTGCACACCTACTTAGCATAACACATGCCTCACTATACGCTAGGTCTCACACTTACAATGAGATAGCAATTCTCTTTTTATGCACATGCCAAAGAGAATTTGAAATTCTCTTTTAAGAAATTCTGAAGCAATAAACCAAGGCAAAGAATCTATTTGAAATTACTATTATGGACACAATATTTGGGTGCCTCAAAATCTCTTGTTGCACCTTTAAATGTAAACCAGATGCAAAACCAGACATATGTAGGAATAGCACTACACTATGGATGACTGAACTGGGTGTTAGCAATAACAAGCACCTTTTTGAAGAGGCCCTCTTTTGCATGTTATGTTGGTTATTGTATAGGAAACTATACGTGCGAAAGAGAATGCTAATAAAATGTATATATCTATCATTAAGTAGTTGTATTAGAATTGGGATCCCAGATTGTGCTTTAACGGCAGAGCTGATGGAAATGCTAAGTTATGCTCCGTCCATGATGAAATAGAGATTTCTTTGAGGTGGCACTAATTCACTATGCTTTGAACCAATTAAAACAAAATAATGGATGAGGGTAAGCACACTGTACATGGTGCTATTCCCTGCAATTACATATTGCAAGGCCATTTCCAGCAGCGTTAAATATTATCAGAGATCTCAGATATTAATTATGCTAATTACACAATCCTTTGGGTGTGATATAGACATTTGAGCTTAACCGTTTACAAGTATAGTTTCCAGCCATTTAAACCAATGCAACGTGTAAAAAAATCTCAAAATGTTGAAAAATTGGGAGCGCTCTTCAAAAATTGTATTATTTGCTTTTAACCAGTCCCAAGCACACTGGGTGCAAACACTCTGATGCATGTACATAAAACTACGATCTCTAAAGCTAATTTAAAAATAGACCAATCCCTAATGCAGCAATGAGGGGAAATATATTAAAATTCCCATAAATATTAAGTATAAACCCTGTCTTACCCAACAGATCAGGTGTGGCCTAGAGTCGTCACGCAAGCAATCACTTCCAAATATTATCAAACACCATGAAAGTGTAAATGGCAGCCTACAATAACACATGACACCACCACTGTTAAATCTGTTTCTAAATTTAGAAACCAGCATGACTTGCGCAATAAAAGGCCAAAGTCCTCATCGCAGTGCAGTTCCACCCGTGCCACTTTTAAAGAGCATGACCTGACAGTGGCCAGCACCATTTATTTTTACTCAGAATAGGACAAACCAAAAAAAATCATGAGACCACAGTAAATATATGCCAAGAGGTATAGAAACAAAACTTAACAGACACGCCCTGCTTTGTGACAACAAAATAGAATTTGAATACAAAAGTGGCAGGATTTCACTTCGATAAAATTTGCATCACCATACTAGGCACACACGTAATGACGTGGGAAATTTTGTACGGAACAGCTCACTTTAAATCTTATAACACTTTGGCCTAAATCGAAGATTCAAGAGCAGTATCACATTCTTAACGAAGATTCAGATTAATTTGGACACGTAGCAGCGAAATGTTGGAGAAATTTAGGCTTAAAATTAAGCACACCAAGGGGAAGACATCGTAACATTGCATGTTACACAGTCAGAAGCTGCATCCCATTTAATCTACCCTTTTCTCATTTTTAAACAAAACATAAACCTCGCTCCAAACTCGGGGGAATGTTCTAACGTGCTCGTCTCTTCCATTGGGCCTAATGTTCTGTTTCCTCTCTCACTTTCAGGTAATGGAACAAAGGGATCCAAAATTTCTTTGCAACATAGATTAATAAGCTCCTAATTGATGGAAAATGTGATATCATCTTTCCAGAATGTTTTCACTTTTGCCAGGAAGAATGCTTTTAGTTCTCAAGGAGCCACCTGCCATACAAATTTATTTGCTTCTTGAAATGATCTTTGCTTGCACTGATAACTCTTATGCCTTCGCTCATTTTCCCCACAAAGTTCAAATTGCCAGGTTTCTTTACACGAGAGTTATTTCACATCATTTAAAGCCATTATAGATTGGCAAGATTAGGATATTGTGAGGACATCATCATTCTTTCTCTAAGTAGTACCGGCAGAACCAGTCTGTATATCTAGGTCTCCATGTTTCCCGTACCAGGCTGATATGCTAAGATCGTGCACTTGCTCACTCCATCTGGTTTACTGCTAAGAGTCATTTGGTAGCAAACTGAGAGTATATACTTCTTCCCAACCTCGGACAAGGAAATTTTCTGGAAAATCAAGGCCATTGTGGTAAGACCCTTATCTTACTTGGCAGAAGAAGAAAACCTTGAAAAAGCATGGGTGAACGAGAGATTTGATGGGCCTCCTATGATGAGGAAAATCCACTGTGCAAAAACATTGCAGTTCTCTAGTCTTGCCACCAAGTAGGAATATGGCTGTTTCTCAAAAACTGCAAAAAAAAAAAACAAAACAAAACAAAAAGTGATAACAGAGAGTTGTCTCATTTCCTGAAAATCCAAAAGCTCCAGGGAACAGTTTTTCTTATGGATTTAGGGTATAAAACCCCTTCTCTAAAATCAATTGGATTCGATGCAGTTCTACATGCATTTATCAAACGGTAGATACATCCCCTCAGAAACGGCCGGCCTGGTCTGTAGGGTAAAGCATTGAAGTAAAACTAATTAGTGGCATTTACACCAGGTTAAAGTTGTTGCTAATGAAATACCCCTGCTCGGACATCTCTTTTCGGTGTAGAAAACGATTTTCTCTTTTATGGCAATGGACATCTAAAATGACTGAAAAAAAAACAGGCGTCACAAAATCATGAAAAAAAAAAAAAAACATGGAGTTTTAAATCTAGAGTTTTTACACAGAAAATAAGTTACTTACCGACATCACGGTAGATACATCCTCAGAAAGACAGAAACGGTCAGGCTTGGTCGTAGGCACGCATTAACGGAAGAACTAAATGGTGCCATTTACACGAAAAAAAAGTAGGTTGTAATGAAAACCCTGCTCTTGGAAATCACTCTTTGGGTAGAAAAAAACATAATCAGCGTCGGTCATCGGTAGAGACATCCCATCAGAAACGGCCGGCCGGCCTGGTCTGTAGGGCAAAGGCATTGAAGGAAGACTAATAATAGTGCCCTTTTACACAAAGGTAAAGTGTATTGCTAATGAAAAACCATGCTCTTGGAAAATTGTGTTTTGGTGCAGAAAACAATTCTCTGGCAATGGGATATCTACACTAAAATGACTTGGAAAGAGAGCAAACAGGAGTTAAAAAAAATACATGGTCTCAGACCGATTATTGTGTCGACTTGCCGTCGCGGGTAGGCCTGGACCTCATAAACAATGAGGGTTTGCATGTAAACTCACATAAACCAAGTTTGGTTCCAATTGAACTTCAACTTTTCAAATGAGGTCACTTTTACATTTTTCAGCCCTATTTAAAAACTTGACCTCACATGAACCTTTGACCCTGGAGTGACTTGACCTCATCAACAAGTGGGGTAGTGATGTTGCCAACAATGACTTTAGTTTGTTCCAATTATTAAACTTCAACCCGAGTTCTAATATAATATTTACCAATAACTTTCTCGGGGGTTGTATTCATACTTGATCCTAAACGTGCATTGAATGATTTTTCGCTTCTCATAGATTCTGCTAGAATCCATTCTAGATAAGGCCTTTCCCTTCTTAAAATATAAAAATATAATAACCGGCACTTGAAATACTAGCGCTCGTCACTGGTATTCCACATTAACAGCCTCTGTGGCCTAGTGGTAATATCTCACGCTAGAAGCGAGAGGTCCGGGTTCAAGGACCGTGTATTTTCATATTATTTAGTTCTGTGTCGCCCGGTTTCTACGAGCTTCTATTATTATAAACTTTGTTCAAAATGAGTTCATTTACATTTTCAGCCTATTTTCACAACTTGACTCACAGACCTTGACTTTGGCATGTGACCTTTGACCACATCAACAAGTGGGGGAGCCCTGTTGCAATGGACCAAAGTTTGGTTTCAATCCATCAAAGTATGAGGAATTACAGCAAACGTTTAACACTTTTCACAACAACAGACATCAACCACCAACAACATGGACAAAGTGATACCTATATGGGTGATTCTAGCTAAGTTGTCTACTTTCATGTTTACAGAAATGAGCGTTACGCGAATGATTGCCTAAAACAAACATGTCAATATAGCGTCCATATATAGCAACGCTAGGCGTGGATGAAAATGAGCTGCATAGTGACACGTTACAAAGACTTTCTCGACCTTTCTACAAGTCACTTAATCAGTGAGAAAAAATGAAACGAAAGGAAAAATCAATAGCTTGTTTTTAAAACAAATAAGACCAAAACAAACAGTAATTAGTATTGTTGGTTGACGGATAGTGATAATGATTATAAATTTTCTGCGCCAAGATTTACTTTAAAGGTCTGACTTTTAAAAGACAGCTCGCAGAAAACATATTATAGGCCTTCACTTTTAGCGAGCGAATTAGGAGTCGACCAGAGATTTTGAAAATTTGTTTCCAAATTAATCTTCTAATACCTTTGCCTAACATTGTAAGGCAACTCAATAAATCTCACTGATTATAATTGATTATGATTATTCCCGGACCGACTTTTTGAATCATACATAATTAACACAGAATGGAATTATCATACGCGAGTTCTTTGGTTCTTTCATCATTATATTTTGAGCTTTGTGTATGGCAGCTATTTTGTAGAGTAAACAAGTAAACCCTTTTTTATTTTCGGTTTGAAAAAAAAAAGCTTGAAAAACAGCATTAGAATGTACATGATAAAACACTAGTTTCTCAATTGGAGATTTTGTTTCACCAAAAAACTTCGTTTCTCAACCGAGAAATACGCTTCTTTAAATGGTCAAACAAAACAATAAATCAAAAGCGTGCTATCGAATGTGAAAAAAGTTTTTTTTTCAATTTGAAAAAGCTGGTTTTCGATCGACAGCTGTGGAGAAAGAAACCTTGTTTTTCGACCGAAAAAGTTTTTAAACCTAAACAATCTTTCATTATATCGAATTTGGTAAAAGTAGTTTTTCGCAGGCTTATCGATTTGAAATGTAAACTTAGCTAAAGGAAAAACTATTTAATTTGTAAGGTGTCTATGCACATCTAGCAAAGATATACCATTAGAAGAGACATTTATTCGCCGAAAAATGGTTTATCGGTAAAAAAAATGATTTTTTGTAATGAAAAAAAAGTTTTTCTATATTTTTTAATTTTTTTATTTTTTTTCCTACAAATAAAAAAATTTGGATCGTTTAGGCTAATAAGCCCCCCCACCAAAAAAAAAAAGAAGTAGAGAGTTCGTCTCAACTCCTGTAGCTCAAAACCCTATAAGGGCCGAGCAAAAAAAAGGTTTGTCTAGCTTCCCGAGAGCAAAGAGTTGTACAAAATCAACCATCTTTTATCGCCGGTTCATTCATGTTTAAGGTTTTCTAGAGGACTAAATTTTTTTTGGGGGGGGATTGGTTCAAGAAAAAAATCGGCCGCACAATTAAAGGCTCTAAAAATACAATAAAAAAAACCTTTTCCGCCGTGGCGGTTATTTTTTGACTAAAAAAAAACGCATAGCGTTAGGGGTTTTGGCCTGTAGGAAGCCGAACATGCTTCTTTTTTCTTGTTGTTTTAGTCAAAAAGCTAGGCGCCTACGTGGACCATGTTCTTTTATTGCATTTTTAGACGACTTTTTATTTTTCGTCTACGTCATGGGCAGTTTTTTATATTGACTAATTTTTAAAAATATCATAAAAAGAAATGCACTAAAAAGGTGATTTTTACGCCTATGCGAGCGGGAAAATGAGAAGATAACCTTCTCGGCCTAAGCTTATATTGGTTTGCGGTAGTATAATCTCAGGATGGATCGAGGATTTTTTGGGTATGGGGGCGAAATTTTGTCGAAAAGTGATTTAATTTCTTTTTAAGGTGTAGACCTGACACGGGGGTTGCTTGCCGCGAAACTGGAGCCGGATTATCAAAGGTCCCCACTTGTAAAGTTTGATGCTTTGAATTTCCACAATCTTCAAGAAAATTTTGGATACCATTCTCTGATAATTTACAAATGATTATTTAAATTTTATTATTTTTTCAATTACCAAAAAAAAAAGGTTAGGGGGGCCTATATTTTACCCAAAAATATCTTCCAAAATGTTTGAAATTTCACTCTTTTGAAGTGAGCCTTGTAAAAGTGAAATTCACTCTTGATTTTTAGAGAGTATGTGAAACGTCGAATTTCAAATCCATAGCAATCCATTTGCCTGAAAGGGGGGTGACCATATTTAAGTGTTTTATTTTGGTTTTTACCCCAATGCAACCATCTGAAATAAAATCATGGCAATTTCTCTCGGTTTTTATGAGAGCTGAGAAACGTGTGATTATTAAAAATCATAGAATCCTCTGTAATCATTATATTGGGATTTTTTTCCTTGAAAACCAAATCCTTTTAGTAATGAGAAAAATGGTAGCTTTCTTCAGACAAATTTTAACAACTTTCCGTTAAAATATGGGTGGGGGAGGGGGATATTGAGATACATGCCATGGACCTTCAACAATACAGTTATCGGGAATTACGGGGTAATCCAATAATGGTTAATGGGCCTAAATTTTAGGAGTGACATGACACAATCATTTATACAAAAAAAAAATCTTGGGGATGGTGGACTTGTATCGAGCCACTTTAAACAATTTACACCAAATAAATGTTATAATAGCCACGTAATAGGACCCTAGTTTTTAAGTCGAATATGTTGTCGTTTCCAGCCTTTTTCGGATTTTTCTGAAAATATACAACATTTACAAAAAAAGGGAATTTGGTGAAGTTTGATTAAGACGACTCAAAATAATTTTTGCACAGACCTAAATTTGAATATTTGCTTTAGACGCTTAAATGAATAAGCCTAAACTTTGTAATAAAATGCCTCCGGAGTAGTGTGCAGGCTTAGGTTGCACAAATGAAACCAAGAACTCTCAGAGTTGTGTATAAAATTCTCTGTAAACCATTTAACGGGGTCACGACCACCTTATTTATGCATTAATGTAGAACAATTACAAAATATTTATGGAAGGGTGCAAAATGTTTTCGATTAAGTAGTTATCAAATTTTACTATTAACACAAAAAAATCTTTTGACTCATAGTTGCATCTGCAAGACATAGGCGGAGAAAGCGGGGGGGGGGTGAAGGGGGTGAGGGGGTTGATGAAAGCTAACGAACCACCTATGTTCCTTAAAATAGTGAGAGTCACAGTGTGACGCGTGTTAAATCATCCTTTCCCCGCAGCCATTTCTACAATATCTCAGTAAATAAAACGTGGTTTTTTTTTCAGATTGGGCATATGCTTACTGCAATAAAATTATGCTAATAATATGTAATTAGCCAAAATTTAACCAGATCTAGGCACTAGGAGAGCTACGTTATTTATATGAAATAACAGTTGTTATTTAAGCAAATCTAGGCCTTAGCTACCTGTTGTACATTCACGGGTTGTAAACCGTAAAGGGTTTAGATTTTGTCACCAGTTTTAAGGCCCAGACGTGTCAACAAAACAGGCCAAAACAAAAATACTTTTTGTCAAAGGTGGGATTTACTTAGACCACTGCTCCTATAAATCACTAAAAAGCATTGCAATCCAGCATCGTTTTCTCCATTTCTAAATCAGAGCATGATTAATTTCTAACGTGAACGCATTACGCGTTTTCAACACTGTTAAATGTGCCACAAAGGCATTTAGAAACTAACATATGATGTGTTTCTTGTGTCCTAAACCCATGAACGTCATGCGATGGTGACGTCTTTAGAATCTAAACACTAAACGTCATGTTAAGGGAATGTGTTTAGGAGCTAAACATATGAACACCTAAAGGTTCAGGAATTAAATGCTTTAAGACCCTGTCTCAAAAGTGAGCCCAAAAATAGTGTTTAGATACGTGTTCCGACCCGAACACTTGGAGTATTAAAGTGTGAAAACAACATTGAATAGAAATAATATTAGACGAAACTCAGTTTCCCTATCTTATATTTATGTGCAATAGCCCATACTGACCTCCTGAAAATATATAGACTATAGCCCTTCTATTAATACGCAATCGTGATAATGTGACATTTATATGCGTAATATTCAGTTAATAGATCGCACATGTGGGCCTACTTCTATGATAGCGCTATTTAAAATCTATATATTTAGATTATTGAGTATTTACGTTAATATGACCCCAAACACACAACATTTTTCAAATTTACTCCAGGAATTGGCTAATATGTTAGGAAATTGAGTGTTTGCACGTTAAACTTTTGTTGCCACGAATTGGTGCACCACCAGATTCAACATACAATTTATGTGTTTCCTCGGAAAAGCCCTCACCAAACATATCTTGAATCCAAAAATTTCATTGAATCCGATACACCATTTTTTTTAACGCAGCAAGTATAATTGTGACTATAATGTATAGAGATACTGGATATACACATATTTTATCGTGGACAAGCCATATTATTGCTGTAGCAATGATAATGGGATAAGAGTTCAACCAAAATAGTTTGGCAGGGAAATGAGAAAAGGAAAAGTTTTTTAAAAGCAACAATCTTGGCTCTTGATGGGGTGAATGGTGGGCGAGGCTGAGGATCGGGTTGTGTTTACCCTTAAGATCCTGTTTCCTGTAGCAAGCTCTTATTGTTACAGTGCCCGGGTCAAAAAAACATCAGGTATGAAGAAAACTTCATCTTTATTAGGCAGATTTCCCCCATTTTCAAAGATTCTACCCCCTCTTCCACCTTTACTCTAGAAAAAACAGGTCTAAAGAGGTTCTAAACTTGTCCTCTAAGGAACCTTTTGTGGCCGGTTCTCAAATTTTAAGGAACCGTTTGGAGGCTTCCATTCTTGAGCGTTCCATGTTTATAGAGGACAAAAAGGTCTAAGTGCCGGCATTGTTGTTTAGTGTGACGAGTACTTAACATTTGTTTGCTTGGTTTATTGTTTGATCATTCTTCATGATGATATTAAATTTTGGACAAATTGTTTTCATTGAAATGCATCATTGAATTGAAATCCTTGATGAAAACCAGCATCTTCATTGTCAGTTTCACGGCTTGAAATATTCTATAAACGTTAATCTTAATATAGGGCTATTGCAGGGGTCTAACTGTTAATAGATTTAGCTATTGTTTTTTTAGAAGTGATGGTTTGATGCAATAATGATCGTACATGTTTCATAACACTTTTTTGTTATTTTTTTTACGGACAAACAGTAGATCGGTAGCCAGGAGGTTTTTTCAGGGGATGGAGGATGGAGCAAGAGTGGATTTTTTTGAACAATGTGAATCTTTTGTGGTGGTGGGTGGGAGGTTGGGCCAAAGTGGACTTTTAATTTTGCCAATAAAAACAACGGCCTTTGTTACAAAAATATATTGAATCCCGTATTACTTGCTCAATTTTCTTACTATTATAGTTTGGTAGATTCTTGGCTATTATTAAAAAGAAACGAAATCGAAGCTCTTTAAAGATAAAAGTTATTATAGATATTTTTCTGCAAATACGTGCATACCAATTCGTATGCATATTGATGCAAAATTAGCCTAATCTATTGTTCTCTAAATGAGCAAATTATGGCAGTTTCACTTCCAATAACTTCAAACAAATTTATATTTTCGAATAACACAATATTTGATGTTGTGGGGCATATTGCCGCTTTTTTTTAAATAAGCCTCTTTTTAGGGTCAGGTGCCCGCTACCTATATACACTTAATGTGGTGTAGCCATCCATTGTCTAGAGATTCAGTGGTTACAGTGCGACTGCGATATAAAACTAAAATTACGACGACCCCTTTCCCATGGTCAACGTTTCATGGATTTTTAGGGTTAGGCCAACTAAAACCTTGTTAATCACAAAATGATATATTAAAACACCCCTCTTAACATTTGTTAATTATACTGAGGTTTTAAAAAGTGGAGTTTTCTTTGCAATAAAAAATTCTGAAACGAACTTCGCTCCTATCCTTGTGGCTCAACAATAGTTCAAAAGGATGAGGCTTGTGGCACAATTGCATGTGATATATGCGCGTGTGGGATGTATTTTCGCTGGCTTCTGTTTCGGTATTGCATGCGGCAATGTAAATATACCACACAGAATAAAACATGGTAGCGTCCATGATCGTTGTACAGTTTGTGGATTGGTCTGAATAAATCTGGATTTTCGTTGAAGGAATTAATCCAATGCCATGAAAACACCATCTTGGTAAGTTAAGTTTATTTAGGATAATCCATTATACGGTATATGTGCCGATAGATTTATACCATCAATCGCTTTAAGTTTTCTATTCTATTCCTTATAGGCTCCAGAATATCCCAAAAATAGTCATACTAGAAATAAGTGTTTTTTATATGCATTTCTAAATGTTTAGTTGAAATTGATTGCTTTCAGTGTTTGATTTCAGTGAATTCAAAGATAGGGTCCAAAATGTCCGTTACAGACTGATATGAAATTACTTTCTTATTATGAGTCAAATTATAATTATATTTATTTCTTGTGTTATAATTGTGGACGTCATAGCGTCTAGTAAAATGGCACTGTATTTGTAGAATAACCACGTATTGACTTTGAAGTACTGGTATCGCTCAAACAGAAAAGACTGTACGTTTGTTTACTGATATATGCGTTCTAATTTGCATATCAATCAGTGTCAATAGAGAGAATCGATGGGCCGCCCTTGATTAAGTAATGCTAAACGATAATCAGAAGTGATTTTATTCTGGAAAAAATACCTTGTTAATGAATAATTACATCATATTTTTGAAGCAGCTTGGAATTTGGGAAACATCTAGGTAAATGTAGGATTAATTACTGTGTGAAAAAACTGCAAATTGGGCGAACATTTTTAAAAACGGTTCTTGCGACCACTGCGAACCAGACCCAGAGGACAGATCGACTATATAGCGAAACAGAGTTTAGTACGGTACAAACAAAAGTACAATCTTTGCCTATGGGAAGGAATTCTTTTATAAAGCCTAAATGTTTTACTTTTCACGATAATTTTTCTAGCCTATGAAAAGCCGGGCTACTGTCCACTCATGGACCTTCCCACAAAAACGCCGGAACCTCACAACCACTTACCAAGATGCAGCTTTGGAAAATAATTTTTGTCGACTCTACCAATTGAAAAAAAAGGCACAAAAAATACAAGAACAGGAAAAAGGATTTGTGTTTGGTTTAATGGCTTTAACTGAGCGGACTGGGATAATAGGCCTACAGTTTTGACGTTGACGAACACCCTACACATAACTTGTGTTAAATCCACTTCTAAACTATATTCTGTAGTGTCTTTTGTTCCGAGATAAAGGACTTATATTTCTTCTTTGAAATCTGCCCCAAATTTGAGTTTTTTACACACAGGAATAATCCTAACATTTACCGAGATGTTTCCCAAATCCAAGCTGCTTCAAAATATGATGTAATATCATTAACAGTATTTTTAGATAAAATAACTTCTGATGATCGGTTAGCAATGTAGTATCAAGCTGCCCATCGATTCCAACTATTGACACTGATTGATATGCCAAAATTAAGAACGCATTATAGCAGAACAAACACCGTACGTCTTGGTTTGAGCGATACCATGTACTTCAAAGGCAATACTGGTGTTATTTTTCAAATACAAGTGCAAGTCAAATTCTTTGAAAAGAAAGAGTACGCAAATTGGTTTTCAAACAATGTCATTTGAATCTGTGTCGTTGTTGCCTTAATAACAATGCACATTGTTTTCGTTGGAAAAATGCATATTTTGAAGTCTCGAATTGCTCAAGGACCAAAACAACTCGTGCCCGGCTTGCGGCCCTCGTGAAACATGTTATATTAGTACGATGTCCTTAAGGACGGGTGAGTACGGTACCGAAACACTCCGGGCTATCTTTTACGTATACGGCTACCGAACCTGAGGTTAGGTAGCCGTATACGGCTACCGAAAAAACACTTCGTTTATGAAAATAGCTGTTTTGGGTGGATTATCATTACAAATTCTGGAGAGAAATCATACACCGGTTC